>JAMKCH010016540.1:0-199362 GCA_023653785.1 Ophioderma brevispina
ACATTAAATTGGAACAAGCACCAAAGTTTAATGCAAAAAATAAAAATATTTTTATGATTTTTTGTCAATTTTAGTTCAGCAATGTGGGTTATTTATGTCCTATTTATTTTAGCCAGAATATTGAAAAAGTCCTGTAGGAAAGATATTTTTCTTTTTTGGAGGGCTGGACAAATTTACTCGCGTCATGAAAAAATTGGGTTGAACGCCATTTTGAATCTGTAGAACGATTTTATGATTTTTTTCTGTATGTGAATCATTCAATTTGATGTACAATCAATGGTCAAGAGTTTTGTTAAAAAAGTCCAACTGCAATCGTTTTTAGGGGAGGAGTTGGGGGGAGGCAAGTGGACCCTTATGCACAACGGGAGTGAAGAAGACCTTATGCACTATTAAGTGTTAATAATTCGTACATGATTCAATATCTACACATATTTACACATATTACTAGGATGTTTGATTTTGCCAATCCTATGTGAAAATTATTATTTGTTACAAAGCATGGCCTTCAAAGACAAAATGGCAGGCAGTTGTTGATAGTCTTGATGATAAGCAGTGCAAATACATAGTCTTGGTTCTGTCACAGGTGGCACTGTCATATCCCGGGCAATTCTATTTATTGGTTACATGCACTTTCGTGGTCCTAGCACCTAAATTTGTTTATGGGTCAATAGATACGTCCAGGAAATTATATTTTAAAAATTTTTCAGGTGTTGTACCTGATGTTGTGTTTTCATGCTAGTAGCAAATATTTGTTAAGGAAATAAAATACAAACATGAAATTTCTACCAGAGTAGATTGGACTGCACGTAATTTTAGGCACATACTTAGATCTAGGTTTCAAATGATACAAAAAATCTCAGTTGTTTTTTTAGGTTAATCTAGGAGACAAGGCTGAGGATTATAAAATTCCCAGGATACCATATAGCCTCCGGCTTTGTTTAAAAACATGGTATTGTACCCAAATTTATATAACTACAATGCAATTTAGCAGTTCCCCGACCATCTTTAAAATAGGCTACCTAGAACTGATCTTGTACATATTTGAAAATTCAGTAAGAATCCAAAACTTACCATTACAAAAATCAAACTTTAATTTAAACTCAATCTTTTTGACACCAACAAATCTTAAACACAAATATTACTGTACACCGAAAAATAATGGACAAACACAAACATGATAGTAATTTGGCATTTTTTACCAGCCAAATTGCCACATGCGAACAAAAATCCATCACATCAGTCAAATACAGCCAAATAAAAGTATACTGACCCAGTGTCCCTACGAACCAATATAAGCATATGACATGGATGCGCCAAAACTGATATATTGGCTTGTTATTGAGCCCAGGCGTACAAGGTTAGTTAAACGAGTAAATATCCAGTTCCGCACATCACTATAACTGCCTTGTAAGTTAAGCAAAGCATATCAGTGAGAATCTGAAAGTTGAATCACCACTTGTTTGCATAACCTCGTTAATCTCACAGCTGAATTTTTGTATTGAATTTATTTTACTTCCATGGCTTTTAAATGCTAAGGGTGTTTTGCCGTTCGCAAGAACACGCATGTCTGTATATTGGTGTGTGGGGGTATGTGTGGTGTGTGTTTATGGGTGTGTTTATGTGGGTATGTTGTATGTAATGTTATTATGTGTGTATGTAGTTGCAGTGTATCCAATCAATCAATTCAATCTTTATTCCATAAAAACAATACATCAAATACAGCAAACACACACAACATATGGAGGAGTAGGCTGTAAAGCCATTTAGGCCCTGAATCACCTACCCTTCAAAACAAGCAATTACAGAAAATTAAAATACCGAAGAATCATACACAAGACAAGACAAGACGGAACTCATACATGAATACTCCTAGTTTTTTTGGATAATGTTTTGTTTAAGTTGATTGCGAAATGTTTTACGGATTTAGATTGTTTTATGAAATTTGGTAGTGAATTCCAAGAATAACCAGTTTTTCGAATGGCGTTGTCGCCAAAAGATTTCTTATTTTTTGTCACGTTGTTAGTCATTGGCGTGGCTTGTAGGTAGTCGGTGAAAATCAGATCGTTTTGTAAAATAATTTTGAAGCCTCAGGTAGATCCATTTATAGAAAACTAACATGAACACTCCAAGTTCCCAATGTAAAATATCTGTAACAGTAACGGTTTTGTTTAGCAAATAGGGTCGGGTATGACTTCTGTAGTGTCTAGAGAGACGATCGTATTGCCCATATTTTTGTAGTTTAAACCAGTTTAGTCCAGGAGGATTTACAGTTGTTTCCCATATGAGAATTCCATAGTTAGATAGGGTAAAATTTAAGGTACAAATAGAGTGAATGTAGTAAACGGGTTGGATAGTGTGCTTGAGTTTATTGATGACACCAATATTTTTTTATACTGTTTTTGATATACAATCGAATATGATGTTTCCATGTTAAGCACTCATCAATTAGCACACCCACAATTTAGTAACTCTTTACTCTTTCAAGTATGGTACTATTTAACGTAACAGGTAAATCCGCCCGTGTGTTTTGTTGATTTCATATAGGTGTACCAAGTTACATGTAATTTGTTTTGCTGGCATTTACTGATAGTTTTTTGTTTGCCTTGACCTTGCTAACTTTCTTTTAATTCTTGTTAACTTCATTTATTTTACTGTTTTGATGTCATTATACCGATTAAATAATAGTGGTGTCTCAGCAACAGAATGAATCAAGTACATTGAAGTATACGTATATCATTTTACATACACATAGATTAGTGGGCCCAATATGGATCCCTGTGGAACCCACCAAATATTTTTTAACGTCTGAGTTACAAATTTCATAAGAACATCTTGGTGTTCGTTACTTAAGTAGTTTCTTAACCATTCCAGAGACTACCCCAAATCCAGAATCTCTAGTTTGGTGAAGAATATCTTGTGATCAATAGTATCAATGCTTAAGATAAGTCTAGATATTCCTATTGTTGTTTGATTTTTTTCGACAGCATATTGCCTACATCTACTAGTCTGGCAATAGCCATGTCAAATTGAATGTTTTGGAACGAAACCAAATTGCTTTTTCATTAGAAGTCCATTGGTGTTAATAAAGTCAACGCACCTGTTAAATACAACCCTTTCAAGAATTTTAAAAAATGGTAATAAGGCGATATTGGACGATATTTGAAATATATTATTATCATACTTTTTTAATAATGGTATGACTTTGGCCTGGTTTTTATTTATCTGGAACATTAGGTATCATGTATGTATGTATGTATGTATGTATGTATGTATGTTGTAATGTAGTATGTATGTTATGTGTGTAATGTCTGTGTGGTATGTATGTTGTATGTATGTTATTGTATGTCATGTATGTATGTATGTATGTCTGCATGTACATGTATGTATGATGTTATATGAAAAGTATCTAGTGTTTGCTTTTGTTTTTGGTGTTTGTTCGTTCTCAAACGATCAGGGGCGTACCCAGACCGAGCCTCAGGGGGCAAGACTCAAGAAGTTTCCCGATTTTTAATTCGCCAATTTCTCCGGTCGCTACGCTCGCCGGGTGACCTTGTTTTTTCCATTTTGTGTCAAAATTCTGAAGGGGGGGGGGCATGGGTTTTTTTTTTTAATTCACTTCTTTTTTCCTTCTTCCTATTCTTTCCCCCTTCTTCTCTTCCTCTTTTTTCTTTCTCTGTTTTCCCTTCTTCTTCTCTTTCCCTCTTTTTCTTTCCTTTTTTGTTTCCTTTCTTCTTCCTTTTCCTCTTTTCTTTCTCTTTTTCCTTCTTCTCCTTTTTTCCTTCCATTTTTGGAACCCCTTCCCGATTTTTGGTGTCCGGGTGGGGGGGGGAACTTTGCCCCCCCCCCCACCTGTTAGCCACTGCAAACGATCCCTCTTTTTAAATGTTTTTCCTTTCATTCATTACCTAAATTATGTAAAGAATTAAGACAGACGGTTTTTTAAAATGAATTGGGTACCGTGTTCTTGATCTGTAGTTTTCTTTCTCCCCTTCGAAGCTCACATTCTTCCTTTTGTGAAAGCCATTGAAACTGATGGATTTTTGGAAAATTAAACGTAAATAATAAAATGACTTTAAGAATTTTCACATATTACTGTATTGTTAATGTTAAATCATTTACGTGTATCCTATTAAGTAGACATATTTAATACATACTAAAACCCTCTGTTTAACACCTAGTCTACATCTAAAGGGTATAAAATTAACCCAAATGACAGTTCACACTCTTTTTTTCCATAAAGTCGTCAAACCTTATAACCAACTATAACTCCAAAAACCGATAGTTTTAAGTTACCATTCTTGCAAATTTTTCCCCCTATGTGGGCCTGAGCTTCCTGATCCAGTCAGAGATTATTTTCATTGTTTAAGCGTAAGACAATTTTAAGAAACGTCTGAAAAACATTCACTGAATAAGCTTTTGAAGAGTCTGGGCTTGGACTCCTAAGTAATTTGGGGGGGGGTTTATGGTTCTAATGTATTTTTTATAAATTTGTTGGCTTTAGTCTTCCATATCTTCCTTGATTTCCCAACATGTTCGCTTTTTTGTGAGGGTGGGTGTTTATGTTTAATTAGTTAGGGTGGGTTGGTGTGTGGCATCTGGTATGGGTTTTTGGTGGTTTGTGGTTAATGGTTTATTGGACATGTTGGGTTTTCTTGTTCAATGAAATAATAGGCTGTCTGTATTTTCTTGTTTTTTAATGAAAAGTTTTTTTTAATTTTTCTTTTTTTATAATTTTGTATTTATCAATTGTGCTGTGCTTTGCCTCAGTGAGTCGGAGGAATCACATCCTTTGAATGAAGCGGTTTCTTGCTCCGGATTTCCTCCTGCTATCTCACTGAGCAATTTTTAATTTTGAATTTTTTTATTTCTTTTTCTTGAATGTCTTTATTATTTGTGCATTTTGACGTTCTTAGCCGAATATGTAAATACTAATAATTAAAACGTGTCAAAAATGACCCGCTGTTTTAAATGTGAAAGGGTTATACGAGTTACAGGACGGGTCCTCATAATAGAGATGCAGATCATTTTGATTACTAATATTGTTTAAAAATGACAAATATCTTGATGGGCTCCCCACTGACATATATTCATATGAAAAAAAAAATTGTTTTATTCTCTATTACATAAGATCAACATTATAGCGACCAGAGTAACTTCCTCATTCAGTGTCCCTAAAAATAAAGGCACTGATTGTAAGTTGCACAAATGTAAGTTTCCATCAAATAATATCCCCATCTGAAAGGAATTTAAGCTTTATTTCTAGTACCAACATTTGAATCGTATTGGAGTAAATACAAATTCGACCTGTATTTTAGGTTGCCTGTTTTGAAACATAGCTAATCAAAATGACATTTGTTTGCACTTATAAGCCATCCAGATGCTTTGAAATCTCGCGTGGAACCTTTATACATATTGTTATAGTGGATTTAATACCTAATACAACTTCATTTTGAGGTGCCCTTAGATATAAGTCCCATTTAATTAGGGCCACAAGGAGTATACTAATGTTCCTTAACACACCTAAAATCCATCTTCCGTTACAAGGTCGTCAGTTTTCCAGAGGTGGGAAAAACCCGTGTTTTCTGTTTTTCACTTGAGAAACAGGTTCTGTTTAATGCCAAATGGCTACATTTCTGGTTTATATGATATAATGATTGAAATATACTGAATTTAAAATAGCCATTCTGGGAGCCCCACCCACCGTGCTATTGCATAATTAAACTCGCAATGAAACACGTAGGCCCCACACTAATAAAAATAAATAATACGCATGTATATTTGGAGGCTTTTTTTAAAAAACCCCAGAGATATAACATTTAGGATGTTGCAAGAAATTCTTGGTAAGGCTTAACGTCTTCATCATAAAAGTAAATGTTATAGTCTCCTGAAAATAAACCAGGTTCTTCCCTTAATAAGCAATACTAAGTTAGTCCTGTATTATACACAACATGTAAAACAACAATTTAATGGTCGCTATACTTGTATGATGTGTATTTTTAAAATTAACAAATTGGCCATACAGATTTTTAATGTTTGAACCTGCAATTTTAATCGTGATAATTATCTAAATGTGCGCGTGCATTGAAGAAAGATTTGGAAATAGGTTACATTATCATCTATATAATTTTATTGCAAGACAAACAAAAATGTGAAACAATACTATATACCTGCAAAGCGGATACATTCTAAATTAATTTAAAAAAACAGGATTTTGACAATTCATGTTGTCTGTAAGGTTGAAGATTGCGCAAAACAGACGAATGTGGTGTAATTTATTGTTAATAATACATTTGCGTATTTCTCCCAGTTTGTTCTTGAAAAACTGGAAGACACCTTTTTTTGCAGTTTCTTACATTCTTTTTTTTTTTTTTGTTTTTTTATTCGGCGAGAAATAAGTTTCTCCGGAAGTTCATAAACCTGTTCCGTTATGGGTTGCCTACACGTAAATCTCATTTCACTGGTGAGGGCCTGTTATTAACATAGACATGACAGCAGATTGTCGTATACATAAAATGAAATATTACTAGTTATAATATAAATCTAAAATCCAATTTATGTATGTTAAAGTTATGGTATGTTATGTACCTTATAGGTACATTAAATATCGTCTAATGTAATAATATGTTAAAAGGAAACAAACACAAAAAACAGATACTGCACGCACGAATGGATTTCACAAAATTCCAAAAATTAAAAAAAGCAAAAAATAAAAAAAATAAAAAAAATAAACAATTTTGAATTTCGAATTGACTTTGTCGCGTGTCGCATACCAAATTTCTGTGTCAATTCGGGGTTTTTTACAAATTAAAAACGCATTCTTGTACCTTTGAATGAAATTGAGGTACGAGTATAATCATGATAATTCTAAATTAAACTCAAATCACAGGATAAAGGATATTTCGTTGCTATTTGGCACATGTTATAAATCTAAAACCTGACTAAACCTAATTTGATATTTCGGCATTTGAAAATTATTGTTCAAAGATAAAACAAGCATATCTCAAGACTCTTTTAGGGCTAAAACAATGAGCTAAATATGTTAAGTTTTAAACATGTTGAAACTAAATGAGAGTAAGGAAGGTGTGAAAAATTGCCATTGCGAAACATGTCTTTACAATGACACGAATAAGATGTTATATCTGTTACTAAGAAGTGAAAAAAACAAAATATAGTCTTAATATTTGTCATTGTTCCTCTAATTTGCTAGAAGTCAAACCAATACTGGTATTTATACAAATCGAAATACTTAGAAGTATGTTTCTTTCAAATTTATGCCACATTATAAAGGAAACCGGCAACCCATTTATTATAGGTTACTATTTACCGGTATCATGTATAGGTTGCTTTCCCAGTTCATTGCACTGTGTACTTGATTTTAAATAAACACCAAATGGAATTCGTCCGGTAAAATCTGAATCGCTAAAGGGCAAAACCAATGTATTATTCTGATATTCACTTTTGTGTCATCGTATTTCAACTTCGCGTCAAATTAATTTTCGTTTCGTTTCAATGCTCGTCTACTTCGCCTGTCAATATCAATACGGCGTATTAGAAAGAAATTCGACGTTTTTCATTGATTTTCATTATCTTTCGCAAGGTAAGTTTGCGTATAGGCCTTTTTTAACAACATTAAAATATATTCTGTAGGATGGTTCTTTTGAAAGTTTTTTCTTCCAATGGATCTTCAAAACATACACATTCTGCTCGTGTCTTTTGGCCTTAAAATTACTAATCTTGCCAATTTGTGTGTTAAATAGAAAAACACATTGTAAATTCGATATCACAAATATGCATGTTTTTCTTTTGTTGAACTTTATTTTGTCCGATTCTTGACGATTTTGGCTTACAATTAAAGCCACTATCAACCCCGATTCTTAAGAATGTAAACAAAACTCTGACAAGACCAGGTTTGATGTTTATTTGGTGTCTGTTTTTGCACAAAGAACAGTAATAAAGTTGTTATGACTTCACACTATAGCAATTAGAAACAAAATGAGCATTTGGAATTTAAAAACAAAAATGACTGATTGTGGGTTAATCAATGGCGGGCTTCAACAGATAAATAACCCTATCCCTTATATCTACCCACGGTTACTAGTATTCAATATATGCATGCATGGTGCAAACGCACACTGCAAAAAACTTATTTTTTCGGTCCCCGTATGTTAATAACTCGTATCTGCGAGAAAACAATTACTGTAAAGTGACGTGCAAAAGCTCAAGAATTCTGAGATAAGCATAGAGAGCAAAGGCCTGTTTTTACAGGATGTTTGGGCATATCGCCAAAACATTTTGTTGTTTTGGAAAGTTCGTTTTTTGGTCAAGTAAGGGCATTTCTCGCAGCAAAGTTTTCAAGTAACTGACCGGAATTGCCAAATAGAGATCACTGGGCTTTGCCATAAAATCACAGCCGTTTTTACCGTGTTTCTTCACATATTACGGGATCCGATAAAACTTCCGGTCTTTTTACAGTACACCAGCACACCTTCCTTACACGGACCACGATTAACATGAAATCGGCCTATATTGCCTTAAAAAAAACCTGAAAAGATCACAAAACGATTAACATATTCCTAACAAAACACGGTGAACATGGAACGTCCTTTCAATCAAAACAGATAAACATTAAACATATTTTGTCCCTTCAAAACAATAACAATTCCTCATATTCAATTCGTAGTACTTGTGAAACGACCGCACACACACCAGCTTAATTCTACCAAACAGGGACGCGTACACACATCACCCCCCCTATTACCTATACCAACCCAGACATATACAGATAAAGGCGGTTGGCCGCACTTTTATTGAGGGCTAAACAAAGTTGTTAGTACGAGTGGTGGGTACGGAAGGTGAAAAACTGAGGAGCTAAACATAATTCAGATGCGAAGGGTAGAAGAGAATTATGCCGGAATCGTCTTATGAACTCTGACCCAGATGACACCAAATCATCTTCTAGGTTATATAATAAGACAGATACGGTTTCTTTGAAGAGATGTCGGCCATCTTGAAAAAATAGCCGTGTACATAAATTTCCATGACTCAGACAATTCTGGCAATTGTATATTGAACCTCTTGACCCCGAAACATACATTCCGACATTAAGTCACTATAGAGTGTTACTTACCTTTAAAATGGCGGCATTTTCACCAAATCTGGTTTATGCAAAATTGCCATCACTTTTATTTTTGTCATCACGTGTTTTCGTGAACTACACACACTAAATGATCAATTTTAGCTATGATTGGAAATGTCTTATCGGCCCTGCGTGGTAGAACATCTAGGCCTTTTTCACCTGAATGCAGCCCAGCCACTATATGGAGGAAATTACCTACAAAATCTATTGAAATGTGAAAACCTTTTCCCCTCAAAAGTTGCAAATATCGTCTATTCGTCTGGTAGCATAACCAAATGGACGTGTGAGGTGGTCTTTGGTACTATACATATGAGGTAGGAAGCGACTGTCGATGTAGCGATCCACACTGCGATCAATATCGCCGGATCAGAGCCCTTGGTCGTACAGTGATCTGCTCGTATTGTGTCATATCTTCTCTTAAAAAGGACATAATACACAGGAGGTATTGTATTGTGTATTTCTTGAAAGTTTGAAGTGACATATTTTTGTATAGGACGATGTGCCATGACACACCGAGGGCAAGAAACAACCGCTGTCCGGTGGTATGCGTGAGAAACTGTAGGGTTGTGCCTTTTAAAATTCGCGCTTAATCAATATAAATAGCCCAGTGAATGAGCGGGGGATGTAGCTGTATGTGATGTCCTTTGACCTCGATTACGTCAGTAGAGCAGGCGCTAAGTTGCGTTTGTAAAACATTGATGTAACTCATCTATAAAACAAAAACATAATAACACAAAAGGTGCTCAGGGCAATGATTGACTACAATCAAAGTCCGGAATAAAGTAGACGCTATTTATACACATTACAAGCATTGTTGATGATATCGATCCAATGTTTTTTACTGTCAAAGAGCGCGGCAGTTTTACAAACTATTTTATTACATGGACCTTCTCTGAAAAGTTTATGCTCATCTACGAATATTCGCTGGTTCCGATTTCCTTTGCCGATTGCATGGTAAAATCACAGAAATTGATAGAATGGGTGTGAAGAATTACTTTTCAGCACGCACCTTCAAAATTTGTTGGGTTAACTAGATAAATACCAACTATTCTTTCACGATGTTCTCCCGACACTATTACCTTCTCTACTATTAATTAAAAACCGAGGGTTAGCTAATTGAATGAACAGTAGCTAAATTAAGTGCTCAGTGTTTGAACTCACGCTGGTTTGGGGCTTTTTTCCACGACAGGCCCTAAATGTTCAAGGTCACAAAATTGTTGTAATGGGCACTTTACTTATGTTAAGGTAGATACGATCCTAATCAAATGTTTTTTGCCTTAAAGAAATCAATTTTTGTTTTGTCCAGTTTTTAGTAATTTCAACCATGAAAAATCCAAAAATGCTAATTACCATTTTTAATAATGTTGTTTCCTTAGTAACACGTTTAGACCTTAGTACGGGATAGTTTGCAAAAACTTACAGAAATAAAAAAAAATGGAAAGCACTTTGTTCTATACAGAACAGGGAATCAGGGCAAATACAACTCTGTACATAGGGTAAGCGAACAGTAATGTAATGGCTGCAAGAACACTGGTGATGTTAATGACCAGTAAGTATCCGAAAACCTATTTTTGCCTATTTCTCAGTTTCGATTTGTACCAAAGTGTCATTTTTGATGCACATATCCCAGTTGTTTCTTCAAAATTAACTGCCATTTGCCAGAGTTGTTCATTAGATGATATTGCTTGTACTGACGTTTTTTATTATTTAATTCAAAAAATAAAAAAAGTAAAAAAAATAAAAATATTAATGAGCTGTGAAATTCTTGTAATTTTCATATTTTTGAGTATTAATCAAAACCTTTTCATAAATTAGAAAAAATAAAATCGTCAGTACAAGGCAAATTGTGTAATTATCATAAATACCAAGTTTTATGTTGATAGGTTGTACACTTTGGTCAAGAGAACGCATCAAAATTTCTTCAAAATTGCAACCATTGGCGGCCATATTGGATCTCTCATTTGCATAAAATATTCAGAAAGTGTCGGATTGCACATAATTCCACATATACCTTAATATAATGTATGAAAAGACATGAAAAATGTTTAAATTAAGACTTTAGTTTGATTAGGATCTTTCTACCTTAATCACCTACATTCTATTTTTTTACCCCCCAGGATGACCTTAACTATTCTAAGCGTACTGTGTTATAAGTAATTGTCCTAGATATAGCAAACTATACCTTTTTTATTCCTTGGGACCAGATGAACATGTCTATACACCTTTTAACCCTGTATGAAACATTTACAAATGTATCCCTGTTATTCTACCCCTTCTATATCTCAAAATGTACAAGGGCAACATTGTGCAAACTTTTACTATGTTCATTAGATACTTCTCAGAAATGTATTCCAACAGTTTTTCATTTGGCCTTTTTTTCACTTTTTGTTCTAATTTAGCTGGTTAATACGTTAATGTCTAAATAATCCTTCGAAAAGGAAAAACAAATATCCACTACTGTATAATTAAAGGTGCTTGGGACTCCCTGACAAACCCGGAAGTGGCATCAATTTTGATATCAGATGTAAGGCTGAATTTCTCTCCTTGTTTTTTTTTTCTGAAACTTCAGCTTACAAATCGATTTCATTCTCGGGAGACAAAAATATGTTGGTTAAACATCAATATTAGCACAGTAGTGGATAGGACTTTAATGGGTTTTACTTCGGCCCTACCTTGCCCTGATTTGTTATCCATACTCTCTAATGTAAACGAGTGAAAATTTCACTCCCTAAAAGAGTGAAACTCTTTTAAACAACTCCAAAATGAGTGGTTTGTACTTAAAAGAGCGAATTCCTACTCAAAAAAGAGTAAAAATCACTCCAAAAAGAGTGGGTTTCCACTCGTTTTCGTGTTGTCCTTCGTTTCACTCCTCAAAAGTGTTGTCCTTCGTTTAACTCCTCAAACTCTTTGGAGTGATTTTTACTCTTTTTGAGTGGCAATTCACTCTTTTTAAGAACAAACAAGAGTTTCACTCCTTTGGGGAGTGGAATTTTCACTCGTTAACATTTAGAGAGTACATAAAGTTCAGTAATATCCCTCATAGTTTGTTGATTCTCCAAATCTGACGGTTTTATTTTATAATAAGAAAATATAGCTCGATACATAAAAAGATTCACAATTTTTCGTCAAGATTTCGTGTTTACGTGTTAAACAATGCCGACGTTTAAATGTATGATTTCCTGGTCTCTACCGCCCGATTATTGTTTAAATACACTATACTATATTTGTCTTGTCTGAAGTATGAAGTGACAACGCGCGCGTATACCCAGTGCCGCCTTTCAGTTGCAGTGCGCTTGTGCTTTGCTTACGCGCGCGCTGAAAGTCGGCGTAATGTAAACGCCCGCGTCGCTACTTCATACTTCGAGCTGGACAGAGTATACGCAAAGCGATCGAGCAGAAAGGGGATATTTTGTATATAATAAAGCTCCTACACACGACTGTTATCACAGATATGCAAAACATGATCAATCGTGAATGTCACCAGTAACTATGAGCTTGGCTCCCTCGATAGGTTTAGGTAAAAAGCACGCGTACCGCTTGATTTTAAGATTGGTATAATGAACCATATACATAATTAATAAACGTAGTTATATTTCCCAAGCCAGAAGTCTCAATATCCAATGCCGACATCATATCCCATTTAAATACTGGCATTACCTTTAGGCAGTCGATAACTGCTATATTTACAATACCCAGTTCCGTCTACCAATCCATCCACTCTTGTAAGTTACGTTGTACTAAAGGTCCGTTCATACTTCACTGCGTTGCAGTGCGGTGGCTGCAATGCAGCCTACCAAAATTGTCACTGCAATCACTTGTTGTATTGCAACGCAATGCAGTACTGCAACGAAGTTAAAATTATTTTAAGTGGCGATGCAGCAAGATGCAGTGGGCTGCAGTCAGTGTTGCAGTATGCCAAATTTCCGCAAGTTTACTGCAACGTACTGCAACCCGTGACCTGCAGTGACCTGGGTTGACCTGCAGTAAATCGATTAGGAGCGCAGCGGAAGTGACGGAACATTGCAGTAAATTTACTGCACAGCAATGCAGTGCAGTGGAAGTATGAACGGACCTTAACTCTTTAACGGCCACCACAGGTAAATGTTTGCACTTATTACCATTACCAGCGTTTTTTCAACAAACAGTAAACATCTATACAGAGTTTGAGAAAAGGTTTAGTAACATACTCACATGATTACAGGTTAGTGTTGTAAGCATACTCGACGATTTGCTGAAGTTACTCTTGAGTCCTAAAGCGAAGCTTGTTCTATATGGACTGCGTTAAGTACTGTTTGTTCGGAACTACATGAAGAACCTGGCCTGGGAAAAATAAAATCAACACTGTTACCTGGTTATTCTATGTACTGACGAGGATGATACACGTATTACTTTACTGCTGGATAAATAATTCAGTGACACCTTTTGGAAAAAGTACATTATGAAATCTAGTGAGTGCATTGGATTGGATAGCTCAATCAGGTAAGCGCTCGACTCCAGTTTATGCTCATCCATGCGTATAGACGTGCGTTCGAGCCCTGTGAGATTCAGCTGTCTTGTAATTTCCCTGGACAAGAAATTAACCGCTTGGTTGTCTCGATTTACCCATGCGATATTTGGGAAGCTGGTCCCGGCTGCGATGGTTATCTCGATGTATGTTTGCTGATAAGGGAAAGCGCTGATCCCGATCTGCTGCATCCCTTGAAATGATGCTAAATGGTTTATGGTATGGTTCGGCCACAGTGATCAGCGACCATTGTGAAAGCGCTTAGAGGCCAATAGCATAAGGCGCTATATAAATCTCTGCTATTATTATTATTATTATATTATTAAAGTAAGTAAATTAATCCGCTGAATATCATGACTATTGATGACTAATAAATACCACTCTTTTCACATACATATATTTTAAAGTGGTTTTATATTTAAAATGAATTTGCAAACGTAACGATTCGGTTTTAAGTTATTTGCTTAATTTATATGTGTATTGGGAATGTAGGCATATTGAAAGGTCCATGTCTTACGTAATTAATCAATATATGACAGCATTATGATCAATCCAATTTTATCATATCATATATTTATTTCCATGCCAACAAATCCAACTTGTAATCTGATGTTATACAATTTCATCCAAGAACAAAATTCGTATAACACGATCTATAACACGTTCATTTAAAATGTTATTAAAAGTACCAGCAAGTACCATTAATGTCCCAGTACATTTATATTCTTACGAACAATCTCGCTACAGAATTAAACATTAGGTGGCGTCGTTGAATACAATATGAATTATCATTAATTAGTTATCTCACAAATATATTAATACTTTAAATAAAATGGGTGCATAGTGGGTGTCATATATCACATCCGTACAATAACACATGTCATCACCGAGGGACCAAGGTTGAAGTAAATTGTAGCACCCTCGGATGTCAATCAAATTGTACGTGCGAGTACCTTAGCAGCTGCAGTATTTTAAGGTGAATGCTCGGAGGCACTCCTTTATGTTGTTAAGAATATCACCATACATAGCACTCTTTTTAAAGATAATATTGTTTATAAACATGATGGCATAACCATTTGTAGCATTTCAGCATGTTTCGAATTTCATCCTTTGTGACCTTTTCCCTGAAAGTCATGGGTTTAAGAGGCACTATTTTATGTTGTTAAGAATATCCCCATACATTGCCCTATTTTTTTAAATATAGTATTTATTATTGTTTATAAACATGATGATATCACTAACGTCCTTTTCGGGAAAATGACTACCAACACTGACGATCACCACAAAAGGAGGTAGCGTTATATTTCTTGTTAGATCTAGGAGCAATTTCCCTCTAAAAACAAGACAGGGGTCCGCTCCGTGATTTTGGAAAAGTGGCAACAATTGCATTTAAGGGTTGTTAGTGTATCTATTTGTATCATTTCAGCACTGACGTTTCAAAGCTTGATTCAGCGTTAAATGCCTCCTGCCGGCTTATCACAGGATGCCTCCGTCCAACACCAACGGAAACTTGTACATCCTAGCAGGAATGCTCCCACCAGACATCCATCGTTTAGCGTCGCGAGCATGCAAGAGCGTCGTGCCCAAGTATCTAATGGAAGCACCCTATGTCTGGACCCAAAAATACCTGCTGCACTCGCCTTCTTAAATCCAGAGAGAGATCTAAGCAAAAGTCCAACCTCTTGAAACAGTCTGGAGGTCAAGAGAGTCGCCTTGTGGAAAGAAAGACTTTGCCATAAAACCACGTAACATCTATCGTATTGAACCTGGTGAGATCTGCCCCTGGAGCATGACCTAGGCTGAATGGCGATGCCTCAAAAGATGAGAACAGAACTGGGCCGATCTAAGGTTCCCTTGAGAGTGGTTCTGGAAGCAGATCAGGATACTAGGCTGTGGTTGGGGAACAGCACCACAGACAATGGAACACCTCTTGGTCTTGCCACTGCTGGCGCAAACAATGCACAAATAAGGGACCCTTGCGGAATTCAGTGAAGCAGCCAGACGCGTTGTACCCATCCTCCTGGATGGATCATATTTGAGGAACCACAGTGTATGGACACGATAAGAAGAAGAAGAAGAAGTTTCAAAGTTCACCTTATGCCCTTTTCCCTGAAAGTCATAGCGTTTAAGACCATCCGCTTCGTTGAGATACAAGCAAAAACTTTTCGAGGTACACAGGACAACTTCACACTTTCACATACATTGGAAAAGCAAGTGCCATGTAGAACTCAAACAACCAGAATGTACTGCCAGTGCATATTTTTATGCACAGAAAAAGGTAAGAAAAATTAAGATCTATAGTACAAATGAATATCCTAATTAATGAATATCTTCTGACCTTGCGTAAGCTCATAACGTTGCCCTCGGAAGCGGATCTATCAGTGATACAATTTCAGATCAATAGGGTGGCATCCTTTAGTGAAAAAAAAATAGCTATGACAGGATCCATATTGCTTAGGTGTATGGAAGTGGATTAAAAATTGCAATGTAGGTTCTAATTGTTGATTGGTTTTGGTTTTAAAAAAACTCACGTTGTCGGAGAGAAATGAAGCATGATGAAATTGGTTTACTAATGCAATTTGTTTGCTAAAAATCTACTAAACCAGTCAAAAAAAAAGAATCTTCCTGGTGCCAGCACCTTGGCAACCCTTGGGCAATTTGAGATATTGAGGTTGCAAGTCAAATGGGGTTTATATTTCTAAAATTTATTCTTTAAACATTTATGAACTGTCACCAAATGGTTCCTACAGTCCAAAGCAATAGTCATGGTCATAAAGACTTATCATTGATACCGTTACGGAATAAACAATCTCTATTGTGTTCAGCACTCACAGACACTCAAATTTAAAAAGCTTCGGGGTTTTTTAGGGGGCAAAATGAGAACAACACATACAGAATTACGAGATCTCAGTGCTTTATTAATCACAAGAAAAAAAAGACCCAACTAATTTTAAACTTAAATATTCCAGTGAATAGACATAATAATTATGTAATTTTTGTAACTCATACATAACTCTCGTATTTAAAAAATGGTTCAAATTGAATTTAAACTATTAAACAACTGTTTAAAAAAAAAAATATTGGGCAGTTAAAGCGAAAAACGTTATATGCCTAAGTGAACATTCGTAAGCTGACCAGAATTATGATGATTCAGTGAAAGAAAGTGCATTTAATTTAAATGGAATATACAGGGTGAGTCAAATAAAACTGGAACCCTGATTGGGTCCGGCCTTTTGAATTTTAAGCAAATATATATATAAACATATTGGTATAATTGAAAGCTGAGTTCATTACTGAATTTACTGCCAAAAGCCTCACATCGGTTAGGTATAGACCGAGCTTAAACAGTCGTTTGAATCAATAGAGGTTTTCTGCTATGTCCCACGGATTCACATGGAAATGTACAGGCGTTTTCAGCGAAGGAAATCGTGTCCAGAAGAAAATCAGGTATGTATTCACTGCAGATTCTTGATCGAAAAGACTGTGCTCGACTCTATAACTTAAACCGATGATTATTTTTGCAGCAATTAAAGATAATGAAATAAGTATTCCGCAGATACCACATATGTTAGATATATCATTATTTAAAAATTCAAAAGGCGGACACAATCAGGGTCACGATTTTTTTTGACTCACCCTGTATTTCGATCTGCGTCTAAAAAGGTGTATAAAATTTTAATGGCACTTGCCCATGGTAAACAAAAGGCGGTAATTCCGCGAAGCACATCGCTAAGGGATGTCAGGACGAATTATTCGATCAAACTTAATAGTTTGAAAGTACACGTTCTACTTAATGGCTGTAAATCCTTTTCTATTATTCAGAAAAAAGTGTATTTAGTGAAAGTATAGTAATTTGTGGTTCACGAAATTGAGAATACACTAGATAAACCAAAACCAAATTGTGACATGGCACGGTAAACGGAGCGGAATGGTAGCATGAGGGGCGCTTAGGGAGGGTGGCTGTAAGGTTCATGTTCGATGTTTAAGCCACTTGATCAGTGGTATCTATGGAATAAAGGACCTTCTGATATTAACCACAAAGGACATGCGAGGTGTGATCAAACAAAGAACATGCAAACTGTATTAAGGAAGTCCAGGCAGTCTCAAACATACAGGTTAAAAAATAAAAGGGAAGGATCAGAATAGAAATAGAGAAAGGAATTCATGATTAATATAAAAATTAAGAGAACCCAGCGCCTGATGGAATCTTCATGGTATGTGGGGTACCCACCATGAAGCAATGTGAGGTGTGAGATCAATAAGGCAAAAAAAATAGTTTGTCTCAAAAGCTGATGAGTGGATTGAAAAATAATGCGGTAGCGGGTATTTTTTTTTTTTTTAATTTTCAACTCCTTTTGTGCTCGGGCAATAAAATTCACTGTGAATCACCCCTGATCGCCAACTTTCAACCGTGCTTGTACAATCCCACCATGCATGCATGGTATCGAATTCCTGCAGTTTCATGGCAGTATCAACATCCAGCGATTTCCTGCCTCAGATCCACACAGGGATTTCCCCCAACACAAGATTTCAATTGCAAGACTCTTTAAGATTTGTTCTTATCATTTTTGTGGAAGATCCATTGTTTATAGTTGCAGATTCAACTTTAACTTTGAGAAAACTATCCCATCGTTACTTTCCGAAGCAAATGTATAAACGCGACGTTGCAATTGACTGACCCGCACACCAGTAAATAAAGTGCGCATTGATATAACGTAAATACTACCTGTGTTGAATTCGCGATTTTGACTGAAGCGGCAAGATTTTGCAAGGAATCATATATCAAGGGTTTTAGGCACTCGATAAAAACTTTAATATGTAATTTAATGCATGAGGGTCATCAATTTGGTGTTGCGATATGCGACGCTAAACCGCCACTTTAGGGCCAGTTTCCACCCGTTTCGAGCCTATGGCGGGCCGCGTGGCCGTTTCTGCCAGATATGTTCGTAGGGAGAGGTCTCTAAAAATAAAGGAACTTCCGTTATGGTCCACTGAAGTTGATGGAAATTGGGCTCTATTGGCAAATCGGAACCTCCGCGAATTATCCGGAACCTCTCTCAAACCAATTCTTCATTGGTCCTCGGGGCTTCTTGCTGTGATTGGTGTGGAGGGTTATCGCCCAAAACACCAACAGTCCCCGCCCAAATATACTGGGCCTGGCAAATATCGACGTACGCGAAAATAAACAATTGCAATCTTTAATGGGACCCGACAGTTATTCGGCCGAGCAAGCAAACAATTCAATTACATATAATTAGGGCTATAATCATTAACTGTATCTAAAAGCACAAGTCAACTCAATCACATAAGCTATAATGAAGTGCCCAAATGTTGCGACAAAATGTAATACTTAATACTAGCGTCTGGGAAAATCGCTACATCGTACTGGTATCTGCATTTTGGGTTTATACTCACTTACACTACAACCACAACAACCACACAAAACGAACAATTGAGATAAAATAGCACAGACATTTCCAAGATGAAAGGAAACGTTTAACCACACAGCGGAACATTTTAATTAATGAGGATATAAAAAACTACAAGCTCATATATCCGGTGACAACGATGTTCACCTGTTATGACCGGCAGTTTGGCCCAAACACGATGCCAATCGACCCATGCATGGCATTGGGCTCTTACAGTTAGTACTTGGCGCTTCTGCTCGATAAACGGGAACCCACACTTCACCAACCACAATCAATTGCACGAAAAAAATTGGAACGTTCCATAATTTGAAAGAGGTCACGTTTCACTACCATGATTAGGAATATCTCGAGCACGCAAACCATAATTAATTGGTGAAATTGGAAGGTTCCAATTTAATAGAGACCTTCCAAGGAATATTATTTCTGGCGAAAACGGCGCGCCATACAGCCTGCAAACTTTACGGAAGTATTATGGCCATTATTTGGTGGGGATGTGTTTTCACTTCGCACGCTGGTGCCCAGTAAGTATCGTCTAAGCACTCACGTCAACGTAAAAATAGTCCGTTCACCGCCGAGAGTCGCATATTGCGTGAATCGTGCATTTCCAATTTCACAATTTCAGTTTTCAACAAAAATCGGAGTTCAGGACTTTTTTTTTGAAAAAAAAATAAAAAAAAGTACAAGCTAACTTTTTTTTCAATTTTTTCGGCGAAAGTTACAAACGCGCGCGTCAGCTTTGAGACAAAACCATTTTTTTTTCGGCCTAATGGAACACATTATTTAAACATATCATACGTAATGTACCTCTCTTATTCAATGCCAATCTATCTGAATAAATGACAATGCCAATCTATCTGAATAAATACGTAGTATTTCGGTTGATTCACATGCCGCAAATAGTAATAAAATGTAGTAAGAGTCTCGGGCCATTTCTTATGGACATCGTTCAGATAACAGTCCTGAAGCATTGTGCAACTTTAAGGACCTAAAACAGCGAATGACGTATAGCCCACACAACCAGGCCCCGGACTATTGAAACCAGACCGTTTTAAGCAATCGCAATTATATGTCACTAACGCTACAGCTAATATCCAAACAGTTACGCTGCGCGGGGGGAGTGCCCTGCTTGTTTTTACGGAGCGCTGTAAATTATCAGTAAATTCATCACTTAAAGGTAAAGTTAAGTTCTCTTTTTTCTTCTATTCATTGCTATTTAATGTGTTAGGTTTTCTCCGACTCTTTTCACTTTTTTTTTCCATATTTAAAGCTTTTTTTTGATATGATCTCTGATACTGCATTAAAGAGCGTCTTAACTACTTCCCGAATTACTCTATTTCGTGTTCGTCCTCCTCATATCTCTTCATCTTTCTTTTCTATGACTTTCCCTCTTGTGTCCGCATATCATTTGTCTTTGTTTCCCAAGGAGTGTCTTACTCCCTTCTTCCTTTTCTTCCCAATTAAAACTCCAGACAATCATGAGGAAACGAGTTCCATAGACTCATTCCATTTTAAGAACAAGAATGTATGTAATAGTAACAATACCATGTACTGGGAAAATACAATTGGCGCACAGCAGCAGCGATTTCCAGTTAGCAACATCCATCTTTTTTTCTACAGTATCCTTGGTTCCCACAGGCCATCACCTTTGCACTGTTAAGGTGATTAGTTTGGACGGGCGGCAAGTGAAAATTCAATGTTAAAGCAACATGTCATGTCTTATTATAAACACGCCATTCCGTGATGCTCACACTCGCAGACGTTTTACAGTGATAGTGATAGGTTCACTCCTGTTGTTTAGCAAATTTATGCAAAAAATCGGCAAACTAGACGACGCGATGTCTCCATGAGTTTAATGAACAATGAGTATTTGCCTCCACATCTTGTTCGCTTATAGCTCTCAAAACAAGTTTGTAAAGTTATTGAGCCATCTATTTCTCATTTATTTAAGATCGTTTGTATCCTTTTGTGCATTATAGTGGAATAGCGAGTTTGTATTGTCTACGATTACACCATTTTTGTTGAACCATCGCTTCATCTTTGTTTGCAAGTGGGGGTCTAACAAAATGTGACCACATTTCCATTATTTTGTTTCCAGTAGAACAAACAAATGCATCTTCTCCAGAAGTGAGGAATTTGTATTCATTAAGAGAAAACATGATCGCTTACTTAATTAATAGTGAGGGGGGACCCTACATAAATCATGTTTCACGGAACTTTCATTTAAGTTTGGATATCATGCTTTCATTCACTCTAAATGTTGCCAAGTTGCACTTGTGATGCCGTTGTGGCACACCAGCTTCAAGTTGGGCTTATAGCACGACCTAAGGTTCGTTCATACCACACTGAGTGCGTTTGCGTAGTGTGCAGGCTCGCTCGAAGTACGTCTCTGTCCAGTATACTGATGCGGTACTGCAACGAGTAAATTTAATTTTTAACTGCAGCGGCAGCAAGGTAACCATTGAGTTGCTGCAGCACGTGATCGATATATCGTTCCCCTGCCCAATGCCACAGTGCAGCGAGTTGTATGAACAGAACGTTAGTCGTGAGAACAACAAATGACCACTTTGTAGAAGCGACCGGCAAGAAAAGATTAATTTTATCAAGGTTGGAGCCACATGTACATGTAGAACTGTTAATCTTGTCCTCACACTTCAAACAATAAACAAACCATTTAAGAATTCAATCAATTCAATCAATCAATCATTCATTCATCATCAGAAATGATGCGGGACGAAGGGATGGCTCGATTTTGCACAATCCGATTACCAGGAGTTACTCTCATTACAGCTCATTTTAGGAAACTTCAAGGGCCACTCGATTGGGCCTTTGAAGTAATGTGTTCAACCGCCTCAAGCTGGGCCGTTCGGGAAGGTTTCAAAACAAGGAAGTAATGGACCGCTCCCGCTAAAATAGCTTATTAATTTTCCAGCTAAAAGATCTCTGCTGGCAATGAACTCCGCGGTTGTTCTGACTGATTGTTATTTATTTTAATCGTTGGCGAAATAATTGAGGAAATCAGTGACTTTTTAACGAAAGAAACAGCAAAACTGACCCTTGTTCGGTAACTAACATGTGTTCAAGGTTTGGGGGTCAATAAAAAAATGTAGTATTTAGCCAATTTACCAATATCCGGTTATTTCCTGTGAAATATGATGAATGATTAGATAAATGCATTTTCAATTACACTCTACCATACTTTTTTTGTGTCAGAAAGTGTCCAAGTGCCAAAATACTTTGAAAATTTGGGGTCAAAGTTGTTATAACTGATGCAGGCGAGGACGTTCGCTGTACTGGGCAAAAAACATAGTGTATAGACCCTGTGCAAATACCAATTGAAAAATGGGTAATTGGAATGTTCTGGGATTTAATGACGGTGTATGTAATGTTCTCCAGCAAGTAGCGTAAGTCTTTGGTCCAATCGATTAGATTTAAGCCGATTGAGATGAATAAGCGGTGTGAACAGGTTATCTTTTGAAGTAGCAGTTCGAACCACCTCCTTCTTTCTCATCTTCTCTGATTCATTCATTCATTCATTCATCTTATAGAAACAGAATCAGTAGGATTAGCCCATATGCCGGTCAATTTGGCACATTATGTTTGAGACCCACCGGTAAACAATGGAGGTATAATCTAAGCGATTGCTACAAAAGTGGTGTCATTTAGACAGAAGGAGATTAACTAATCCATCGATGCATACAAGGATGCAACAGGTTTCAAATAATTGAGAAATAGGTGGCTCAAAATAATTTTCAAAACAAAACTCTTTGATGTTGTGCGGGTAAAAAACCCTTTTCCAAGTGCGTAGAAAACGATAAAGAATATGCATTTGGTGATCGTAGTACCTTTCAGCTCCAGGATGTCCAATATACCATCATGATCAGTACCTTTCAATGATTTCAGAAATGTCTAGATTGCCCTATCTGAGGGTTATAGTTCAAGAGTTTTAAGGCAAAATAGGTTCAAGGTCACATTAAGGGTAAAATTGCAGAATAATCAGTTTGTTTTAAAAATGGTGCCAAATTGTTCATCTTACCGAAAATATACGGGTCGCATTGTCTATGACGTTTTGGTGATGATTAAGAATGGCAAATATGCCCGGGGTCATCAGCTTCTATTGGAGATCACTAGCCATATCAGTAAAAAGTCTCACTTTGAAAGGTGAAACACAGAATCTATATACTGTTCTTATTTAGTATGGCCCAATGAACGATCTACAACCAGTTTCAACAAAATAAAACCATTCTGTAAATGATGACCTTGAACTGTCTTGAGCCTATTGTGCTAAAACAATACACCGTATATATGGCAAATTATACTTAGAACCCTTACGAGCAACCAAGCGAATGGTTAATATATTTGAAAACAACTTAAAAACTTTTTATTGTTTATCCCTGTACAAAATTTGTGAGTGTTTATTCCCACACAATCATATAAGTTTTAGACCAGACACATAAAGATTATTTACCAGGTAATGAGGTTGCAAGAATTAAATGCTGCAAAATGCTGCATGTTGGTTCTCCCTGGCTTCTTAAAAAGACCTTCATATTTATTTTAAAAAAATATATTGTAGAATAAACAGATATATAATTATTGACCCAAAAGGTAGGACTCGTTACGCTCAGATCAATTTTATAATGAAAACGTTAATACATTTTAAGAAAATTCATGTATGTAATATTATAGGCCTATACATCATAATTAGATTTGTGTAGGTATCTTGGCTCCAAAATGTGACCAAACTAGGTCATGCATAAATAAATTATGGTATCCGCTCTTACATTTTGGGTATTTTTTAGCTGTATACAGGTCTTCACTTGTTATATGAGGTCGAAACATGTTGAGATGACGTGTCAAGAAAAAAGATAACCATTGCATAAAATGTGAATTGTAAACGTTATACGTTCTATTAATGAAAGTAAGGCATTGGCTAATGAAAGCAATAAATAAATAATTACACTGAATGTTCTATTAACTTATTATATAACGATACGATCAATATGCACCAGACATGAAAAGTAAGTAAAATTTGAAGAGCTGCCGTAACGGTGTTTTTATTACAGGATAGTGCCCTTAAATGAGCATAACACACACATGGTTAAAGCTTCTTCGGGTTTAGGTTTAGTTTGATTAATGATACCAACTTTATTTTAATGGTTGTATTAGCATTACCAAAATGCATGTGCAAAAAAGGAACAAATTACAAACAGCAGCTAATGGGTTAAAGCACTTCTTTCATTACGATCTGCAATACCTCGAGGAAATACACATCATTTTCTAGGTCAACTCTCATGATTGGACACGTTCTATTTCGTTCAATTACAGAATGTTAAAATTATCTTACAGTAACACTATGCGTCAAACTTTTCAAAACAGTTCATTAATTATGAGCAAATCCTTCTTTAAAAGGCTACATGTTAGTTGTCTCTTGAGACTGAAGGTTCCCCAAAGAGAGGTGGCCGGGTCATCGATCCCTCTGGAACGGGTTATTCGATCAATTTGCTGATCATCGCGTGTATTTTCTTTTCGTGATAGCTATTAATCTATACTGCAGATCCATTTCCATTCTCAGGAAAACATGCTGTAGTCTTTCCAACCATTGCAGATCCGCAGAAAATTATAGCATATTATTTTTGCCTTTTTTTTACAAATTTAAAGATGTTTCGAAAGAAAAGAAACATGTTGAGCCACGAGCGGTTACATTGGATTCGAATGGCAAAAGAAGATGGTCACTTAAATGGATAAAACATATTAATTAACAAATTCTATTGGTTCCCCGCAGGAAATTAAATAATACAAAGTTAATTTGTTCTCAATATGCAAGAATGCTAACGTAATTAGTCACGCGGACTCAGATTGCCTAGTTTATGTATCTTGGTGCTTGCGTGGCGGTAAACCAGTTTATTGTGAGTTATTTTATTGATGTTTGCTTTCGGAGTTTATTAGTAAGCTCTCGTATTTAACCAAATTACATTAAGAACGATCTATTGGTAATATATAAGTCCTTGTCCAGATCATTTTCTCTTGCATTGCTAAATTAAAATTAAAAGAGAAACGTTTAGGGTATGTTGCAATATTAATCCCCTTTCTATTCCCGTCATTGAGCTTCATAGATAAATGTCTTGAGAATTGGTTCCCAGATTTTGCCACTCTCAATTTAATTTTGTGACATGGGCTACAATATGATGTATACCACTATTTAGGAAAATCAAGAAAAATCACTGCTTCAGACCCCATAATCCCGCCTTAAAAAACTACATCCCTAAATGAGGTATGACCTCAATGCTCCGAATCACGTGTAATCCTGCGGTAGGCCCACATGACCTTGCAAAAGTGTTTGCACAAAATATGTTTCTAGGCAACATTGACCTGCTGATTCCAAATCTCGTTGATGCAACTTTTGAGCATTTTGAGATAGTGAAGGGTGTAAATTAACAATGTTTCACACAGGGTTAATATGTGTATAGCCATGTTCATCTGCTTCTAGAAAAAGGTACAGTTTCCTATATCTATAACCTTTTGTGTGCACCTGAACACTATTTCCGCCTTAATTATATCTCCAATGTCAACCAAATCACATAGCATTTATTTTATATTACCATCTATGAGCATGAAGAATTTGAGCCCGCTTTGAAAGATATCTCTTCATTATAATTATTGTTACCACAAGTTGACCTTGAACCATCCATTTTGAACCTATGTGTTATAAGTAATTGTCCTAGATATAGCAAGCTATACCTTTTTTATCCTGAGAACCAGATGACACGCTTTAACCAATTTGACCCCCTCTTAATTTTCCCCCCTTTAATATCTCAAAATGCTCAAGAATGCAAATTGCATCATCAAGATTTGGAATCAGCAGGTCAATGTTGCCTAGAAACTATCAAACATTTCGTGCAGACTCTTTTGCAAGGTCATATGCAAGGTCTGTGGTTCTACTGCTGGACTAATGCTTTGACGAAATCCTCTTATGAAACCTTAGTTTAGTTTATAGTCGCGGTCACAATTCTTTTCTGAAATAGGCGTCTGCATACGCGCGCGTAGAGTTACTGCGAGTAACGCGAGTCTATGTATTTCCTTTTACGGGTTGTACAGGTTCTGTCTGGAGGGAAAGCGGACGTAGTGTTGGCGCAGAAAAAAGGAATTATGACAAAGATAATATTTTTTCGGTATTTTTGGAAATTAATCTATTTTAAGAAAGAGACGTTCGAACATTACATCTTTCTTTCATAAAAAAGTGCAATATGCAAAGACAAATTACTTGATAGTGATGGATGTAAACTGTAAAGGTCACATCTCACTGTTTGTTTGCCTATACATTAATGTTTTAAGCTTATTTACTTCAGACTGCAATAAATATAAATAAAAGGAAATGGAATCGTTGCTTTAAATTGACAATTGGTTGACTTTAGACCACTGACCTCACCACATGGATAGCGGGTCAGAGTCGCCGATTGAAACATCAGGAAGTTGGTTTTTGACCTATACAATATGGCGGGAAACAATGCATACACCTTGTCAAACAATAGAACATCTGTGTGGAATATGTGCACCAGCAGGTGTATGCATTGTTTCCGCCATATTGTATAGGTCAAAAACCAACTTCCTGTTGTTTCATTCGGCGACCATTCAACTGTGCGGCAGCCCGCTATCCATGTGTAGAGGTCAGTGCTTTAGACCTTAGAATACTGCAAAGTGAAAACGTATTTTTTTTATAAAGGGAGTGTGCATCGATACCTTAACTGCTTTTTGAAAATCAACAACTTTTGTGTGAAATATGCAACGAAATGTTTTTGGTATCCCCTTATTTATGCTTTAAACAGTTAGTTAGTTAGTTAAACCAAAGTTTTAAATCCGGTTTTGTCCCGTAAACGAGGGTGGCCGGATTCACCTCACACTCGGCAATACTGCTGTGTGAGGATTTATTGGAGCAAAAGATAATTGACCGGATGCCCTTCCTGACGTCAATCCACAGTTTTCGGCAGTGGGCCTAGCCTTTGGGCAACCACGCCCATCATGCAAGGCAGCATTTGCTCTCCAGAGCTGACGCCCTTGTAGGTAGATCTTCTTTTTCATTCTACCAGGGTAACCAGCTACCCTCCTCATCAGAAATCTGATGGGGGTGACGGTTTAGCCGCCGACAACTCGGCCCTGGGACAGGTAGTACTGGTTTTATACCAGGTACCAGTAGCAGGCCCTCAAAGGAAAAACCGTGACGGACCAAATCAAAATGCCAACCGACCTGACAATAAATTCCAATTAAAAAAAATTAAACAGTGTTATCAAAGATATGCAACCATAACCACGTGTGTGGCATTGTGGAAATGGTCACGGGGTCATAGGGGCAGTAGCTGCTGTGTTTCATTACTTTCATCAATGGTTGTAAATGTCAGGTAGCTCCAAACACTGAAATTCAAATACACACTATATATGCATTCTAAGCATGCGTCAAAAAGGCCCAACAGACCGCTGTCAGAAACATGTACGATTTCTTCCAAAACATGTAGTATATTTATTTATTTAATGCCAAATTGCTGATGTAGTAATTAAACCGGGGCCACCCTCATAGGCGTGTCTCCCTATCCTGTCTATGCTTTCTCACCTGCCATTCATACTAAAGACTTTGCGTTGCATGGACATGATGACGTTACAAAAATGAAAACAAGTCTGTGACGTCCAGAATAATAATCAGTGAATCAACATCTGTGAGAGCAAATGGTTATGAATGAGCGAGTGATCAAATACATTCACAAAGCAACGGAACGTATCTATAAAATGCACTGTGCGGCCCCAGTTGGTGAGGGACAAAAACGATTATCACATTATTAGCGAAGGCCTATGAGGAAAAGGGGTTCACACTCACCAGTGTTACGATCAGTCACGATCAGAATTTTGTCGTGAATACTATTGATGTATAATCAAAGATCCTGTAATTGATATCCCAACTTTTGTAAGCAATTAAGGCGTGTTCAATGACATTACGCATTAATAGCATGATTACAAAGGCAGCAGCGTGGCGCGACCCGGAACGCGATACAATGAATGCATTTCTAGCGAAAGGCATGCATGAGACTTCGCCAGCTCGACAAGCCAGGATGTTTGAAATAGGGCGGCTTTGAGTTTTTGCACAAACCAGGGGTTGGGTTATTTGTCTCCTGTAACACCAATAGTAAAAAATGTGTCGCATCTTTGGGTGACGCCACGTCTGATAATTTTAATGTCTGATAACATCCGGACCCCAACTTATTGAAGTGCCTGCGGTCATATATTCACCTGCCTTTTGATATATGGGGTATTCAGTGAATGAATACTTAACTCATCTTTCGTTTCTATTGACTACGCACTACACAAATCAAATAGGTCATTGAAAAACGTAATATATTTGATGCAATGAATTTACCAAATTTTTATTGTAAAAAGTATATCGATCTGTGCTCGTACATGATGATTGCGCACGACTATCTTAATCCAACAATGTCCTTTGAGTACAGGGTGAGTCAAAAAAAACTTGACCCATGATGTGTCAAGCCATTTTGAATTTTTAAGTAAACACATATCTAACATGTCTGGTATCATATGAAAGCTTAGTTCCTTATCTGTAATTTGCTGCCACAAGGATCATTCACATCGGTTAGGTATAGACCGACTACAGTCGTTGAATCAAGTAGTCCGTTTTGCAAATCTGTCCACGGCTTCGCATTGACGTTGAACGCGTTCAGCGAAGCAAATCAGTTTGCAGAAGAAAATCGGGCTATTTATTGACGGCAGAATAAATGCGACGCTATTTAACCCCACAAATCAGTCGCAATTTACCACCGATGCCCTCATAACACGTGTAAGTCCTCATCACTCATTAAAATCATTTAAAAATAAATTAACTGATCTAATCAGTTCTGGAGAAGTGAATAATATACCATATGAAGGAACAGACATCGTGACAAACCTTTCGATTTAACGTATTGTATATATGTGTAGACAAAAATATGCCAAATCTTAAAAGAGTGTTTGAAATAGAACTTACCATTATCACTGACCTTTTCACCTTGATGATCCACTATATTTAAAAAAAAACAGGGACAATATCCTTATCATCCTTTTGGGGAGTCATTTGCTTAGTGAACCCGCCGTGCATTTAAATGGAATCCGTGGATAGGGGTAAAACTGACTACTTGATCAAAAGACTGTAGCTCCGTCTATACTTATCCGATGGAATTATCTTTGGCAGCAAATTAAAGATAATGAAATTGGCTTTCCGATGACACCACAATAGGTTCGATGATAATGTTATTAAAAAAACCTTCAAAATGGCGGATTTTGACAATATGGGTCAAGTTTTTTTTGACTCACCCTATATAGTTTGCGTGGGTCTCTCTCCTGATAAAGTATTGAGAAACTTGGGTATGGACGCGGGTATGCGGCGGCTCCATAATGTCCACCAACGCCTTGCGTTTGGCGATCTTCACATCTTTTGTGGAGATGAAGTGTAAGCTTTATCTAACATTTATTTGGGTAACTGGAATACATTTAGGATGTGTCAAGATGTCACAATAAAGAAATACATAGCGTTAGGTGTGATGAGAGGGCATCCATTTCTGCCATTTAGTGGTTTTAAGTTCATTTAGGGTTTCGGGTATTGTTTAATTTATGCATCAGTTAAGGAATTGATTAAATAACTTTGCTACTTTTGCTGCGGGTCGCGGGTTTGAGAGAGATTACCGGCACCTATTTGTAAGACACTCTATCCCACATTGACATTGCATCCTTTCGACCCATGAGTTCTAAATGGGTACCGATGACCGAATTGAGAGTCTCCCATCACTGCCAATGCGAGAGTGTCCTAGCTATACACTCTCAATATATACAGAATAAACCGACCTTGCAGACGAGGCTATGTGGTATAGTGCTGAAGTAAATTATGGGTGCAATGAACAATGGCGAACACAATAGATGGCACACATACTCGGGCAGTGTTTTAGGATCCCAGCTTACACTGGGGAGTGTTATAGCACCCTCCATTTTGTGATAAAATATTATTTTATTATATTTCTCTATTTTACTTGAGAAAAGATTTCTCACGGAAAAGGTTTCACTTTGTACTATGGAGAGAAAAACATGGCAGTCCAATGGTGCTATTTTGAGATGTTGAGAGGTGTTGTTTATGCTTTAGAGATCATGCTAGATGGGCTAAGAACTATAGCAAGTTATTGTGCAAGTTGGCAAGATTGCAAAATAGTTTCCAATGATGTCATGAATGTAAGATGAAGCAATGCACATGATGTCATTTGAGCAGAGGCTCATTTTATTTGTGTTTAAAGGTTATTTTCTGACCTGGCGTCTACAACACATCGCAACAGGAGGTAACACTGACTCGGTGTGAGTAAGGGGTTAAGGAAAGGCTAAGGCAAAAAGATGGGCACTTGGGTTGTAGCTCTTCCACGTCTTTACCTTTAGGCTTTATTGTTATGAAATTTATATTCTATACCATCAAACGTCTTGCCTTGAAGACCTTTAGATTAAGATTTTGCATGATCGTAACACCTTGATCTTTGTAAAAAATTTGAAGGAATAATAATCTTCAATCTGGCAAATTGAAATGTGAGTGGAGTTTGGAGTGCGAGTCGTCATTTTGTTTTCACGAAACATTGGTTTCTTTTATTAAATTTAAATTTACCTTACAAGTATGACAAATATTTAATTGTTGATGTCCTTTAAATAAAAATTGGGAATTAATTTTAACCACAAGTTGTGATTGGTATTGTCCCTAACATCCTAAAGACTTGCAAATTGAGATTTAAAATGCATATTTTTAACCAACGTTTGTAATGCTACACTATTGTAATGAAGACACCCGGACAAACCCTGCAAAAGGAACGTTGAAACACACTTGTTCTTTAATCAACACTGAATAATACATGTCTTATTATCGTGAATGCGCATGCGCACCACGACTGGTCCTGGATATGCATCAGCACTTAGAAAATTAGCATGATACCAGGTTTTTTTTCGAATGTTTAACGTTTCATTATAACATTTTTCTCAAGATTGGATATGCAACGCAAATTCCATCTCTACCTGATACTAGTTCACTATTCCACATCTTGTAAGTGGATGACGCCTCTGCACCGTCTATTTGATGGGCCTCTAATTTACATCCGCGGTACCGTCTTCCCCTATTTCCGATCAAAATCGAATCCTTTTTTTCCTACCCGGTGCTTATTTCCGTGGCTCTTGCTAGAATATCAATAATATGAATTTCTCTCGCTACGAAGTCGCTATTGCTGATCAAAAAATATATTTGTTGCTAGATGTTGAGAGAACTGTATGGAAAACGAAATCTATATTAATAGGAAAAGATTTAGAAAGATGTCCTGCAGACACGGTTATGAATGCAAAATAGGGGCCAGTCACTCTGTTTCCATATCACAATCTATAGCGTCAGCATGGTTCAATGCAAATACGTCACATAGAGCAGTCCACACATAACGAATGGCACTGTTTCCGAAAGAATGGTCGAAACAATCTTGATCTGAAAAGCACCGAATCCACTTTAGGAAACATGTACAAGGTAGAAAATATAATTAGGATTCACAACGTAACACATCCTTGAGATTACATCAATAGTAATATATAAATAGAAGCAATATTTTTATTTCTGAAAACACTATTATATAATTAAGTGCATCGGCTTCCTCAAGGGACTTCACGGAATATTGTCATAGACCAGTCAGTGGTTAAGATTAACAAAGCTTGCTTCTGTAGATGGCTTGTGCTATACTGCAGCGGATGGGCGGGTTTGATCCGAATATATTACTTTTAATGTTGAATGTATCAATTGAACTATCGTTTATCAGCGACATATCCGATTTGTGCACATACGTCCTCTAAAAGCCTGATTAACATGACGTGGTTTTAGAGTGAAAGAAAGATATGAGAGAGTAGGAAGGGGGAGAGGAGAGCTTGTGTACGTGCTCGTAACTGAGAGTTGTGTAACCCTATGTAAATTGTGTCGTTTCATTTCATAAGAATTTATGCAGTGGCAACATAATTTTGACAACTGATATGGGAAATGCAAGAGCTATCACCCCTGTAAAAATTAGAAAAATACACTACTGGCAAACACCTTGCTACAGAGGTCTACAAAAGACATTACGGGGGTGCGGAAAGTACAGGGTGTCTCAGAAAGAATTAACCCTAACTATAGGCGACCATAACTTCAAAGTAAGTATCACATTTGAGAAATTTAAAAAGAATCTTAACCCACAATTACTTTGAACATTTTATGTACACACCACTCGATTCGCTTCAGTAGTTTTGAAGAAATAAGCGATTATGTAACGCATGTCAATGGACACTTCCTTCCAAGTTTGCTCACAATAATGCAGATTTGATGTTAAGCGGTCTTCTTTTCATTCCCCAAAACCGGCCGCCTTGTTTAATATTTTGTGATTTCAATGCTATTTTGTTCGTTTTATTATAGTAATTAAACAATTAAAGTGACAATTATAACAAAAATCTAACAGGAAAAACAAAACATGGTAAATAACAAGAATGATCATCTTTATTAGAAACCAACACCAATAAAATCTATAGAAAATGTGAAATATGTTAGTTGAACTAGGGGGTGGCACTGCCTAGAATGAATTGAGACGTTTAATCAATACTTTAATAGCTGGATAAACTGAACATAAAATGTCACAATAGGTTTTATTCAAATTAGACATCTTATTCCAATAAGATGTGGATTCCACATTTAATAAAGGTATGCTTTGAGTGCAAATTCAAAATTCACGCGTTTTAATATATAGGCCTACCGTGTTATATTAAGTACTGACCAGGAGTATAAACATTGTATTCCTTTACGAACTTGAAGAGTTGATTTGGTCGATTGACTTTTTACATTTAATTTTACCTTGCATTTGTTGGCATGCTGGTATACAAATCTTTAAAGCATTTTATCAAAACGGAAATCTACACATCTGAATCAGTTTCTTTAGCAACAGAAAAAGGGGAACATTTGGTGGTTGAATCATTCTAATTTTTTATAATGCGTAACATAGTTGAATATCAAACTTACCTCGTTTTCAATATTCATTTCAAAGCATCACTATTCTTAAAAGCTGCATGATGATATGCCAATTTAAATTAAATGAAAAAGGAATTGCCTGTACTAGCTGGCGACATCCATTGATTAAATTCATTTGTCAAATAGACTGAAGATGTCACGACATTTCTTCATTTTTCTTTATTTTTAGTGAAAAAGAAGATGTAAATTTCTTTTGTATGTATGCGCCTCTTATGTTGACTGAATGCAAAATATCCATTTATTCTCTATTTTGTTGTTAAGAAATAATGTGAAAAAGAAAATGAAGAAGTATTGATTATTTCCTCGCCCAGTGCGTAGCCAGGTGGGGGCCAAAGGGGCAGAGTGCCCCCCTCTGAACACTATTTTGAGGAAATCGGGAAATAAAACACTTATATTTATGTTAAATGCGCCCTTTTTCGGATTCTTTTGCCCTGTGACCGGGCAATTTTTGCTTGTGATGGGACTTTGTTGCACTTACCGGGAAATTGCCCCCGTCAGAACCACCGGGCTGGCTACGCGCCTGTTTCTCCGCCTGTTCTGTCTGAATCACTTTATTACAAAACTTGGAAGGCAGTGTCCATTGACATGTGTTAATAATCGCTTATTTCTTCAAAACTACTGAACCAATCTATTGGCTGTTTACATAAAATCTTGAAAATATTGGTGGTTTAAAGATTCTTTGTTAAATTTATTAATGTGATGACTCACTTTTGAGTTCTGTCACCAATAGTTAGGGTGTAATTCTTTCTGAGACACCCTTATGATCGACTGGCATATGTACATGCAGCCACCTAGTAACGTATCAGCACCGTGGAAAAATTGTTGGTGGTCGTCAGAGCCCATAAGAATGTGTGTAAAAACTACCCATAAAAGGTTCTCAAAGGTTCACATAGTTCAGACCCAGTTGAGGGATGTTTCTGCGTTAAAAGACAAAAATTATGGACTCTGAAGGTGGCAAAAATATCCATAGAACCCCTTCTTTTTTGTTGAGATATTTTAGATTAATCTTCCAATCTTACAACACGCATTCCCTATTGGGCGATTGATAACGTTAGTCTCTCACAGCAGTCCTAATTTAGATAATGTCTTTCGCAGTCCGGAACACAGACTACACCGTGTGTAAATACTTTTCTGCAACCGCCCGAAAAAGACATGTTTTTTATCATGTTATAAACTCCCTCTATTGTCGCAATTTAATAAGGGTCCGTGTAACCAACCAGATTTAAAAAAAACACACTCGTGGTAGCTCGTAATAAAATTACGTAAGAAAATCGCTGGATGTAGGTCGTGGAAATAGGCATACAAACCGGTGTCAAAACTGCTTGTCGCTTCTTTAAAGGTTTTAATTACTTTTTTTGTGATTTATACTATTAAAACTGAAACCGTAAGGTTTGTATGTGTACCTGTGCGTTTGTTTACGTTCCCTTCCCCCCTGCATTGTACGTGGTATAGTGTGCGTGTGTAGATTAAACCTGATGCAACTGCGCTGTCCATTTTCATATATTAAGATTGATTGAATTTTCACATAAACTTTCAAACGTACATCTATTCACATAAATCAATACTGCAAAATTGTTCAGTTAATCATCAATCAAAACTGATATTACAATGGCAACCTGCCGTTCATTTCGCGAGAAGGAATTCATGAAATTTATTTTTTTCTTTGTATAATAAAAATCCTGACGTCAATAGCATAGCCTTCGCAATCGAATGAGCAATACAGACTGTCCCAATAAAACTATACAATCAAACTAAAAATTATAAAAAATATTTTTCCCAGATATTTTGACTTTATTTGTTAGACAAGATCCTAAGCTAAATCCTCGCTTTTATTCCATCCAATTTGATGGACCCTAAGCGCAGATATTGTCAGTTGAACACAAAGGATAAAATACCACTTGGGCCAGTTTCACCTGAAGGTTTAAGAAGCTAAAGGTAAAAGGCGTGTAGCATCATTGTGGGATTAAACCCTTTTCAAACAAAAGATCAGAGTGAATGTATCATCATGCATTGAACTAATCAACATATTATTTTTCAGTGGAAGCACCAGAAATTATTATGTTGTGGGTGAAATGAGTGACTCACTCTCAGGGGGACAATAATCATGAAATTCATGGAAATTTGGAGAATTTGACTGCTGAAACTAATGTAACAGTCTACAAGTCTGTTGAGGAACAAATGTGTGGACAACGCTCTAATGCGGAGGGACAATTTACCCTTCCCCTATTCCCCATTGCCTCCAAGATGCCAGGGAGGAATATAATGAAGAAAGCAGTGTTCAACAAAGAGCAATAATGGTTGTGTTCAAAGGTCTCAGTTTCTGGTTTACTTTCAACAAGGGTGTTTTTATGGTTCTACCTTCTGCTGAAACCTGGAGTAAAGCTGAGACAACAAAACTTTTTGGGAATTGAATTTCCCAAATGCTACATGTATTTACTAGCAATTGCGACATTATTAAGTTATAAATTATGTTATATCACAAGAAGCAGCACTTTATACCTACTTTTTATTTTAATTTTCAATAAAGAATGTCTTGAAGGTGATTTTCAATGTCAACTTTGTTGATATCAGGATAGCCGAAACTGGCCCAACAGGTTTTCCAACTGTCTCAGATAATTAGCCATAACTCCTGAACCAGACCCCCAAATTACACCAACTAAAAATCTCATGAAAGCTGGAACACTCCTAAAATAGAATCAGTAAAACTTAATGAACTTAAACTTTTGGCCAAAAAAATTAATCTTTGATTGTATATTTTTTTGGGACAGTCTGTATTTTAGACGAAAATGCTAAATTCCATAAATGATAACGTTGAAAGCAATCTCTCCAACACTAAAAGCCTTTGACATCGTTCCAATTTAAGCATCCCTCTTAAAATATGAAACATGACAATAATAATTTCCATGAAGTTATCATTTAAATGTGTGAGCATACATATGACAGCGTAACATATTTCTGACTTGGAATTCAAAAGTCGATAACCGCATAATAGCCGTAAATCTTGCTCAGAAAAATGCCAGTTTGGTTGATATTAGTTCTTGATACAAATCATGAACCTTTTTCAGCCTTTTCCCTTGTTTCAGAATACCGTATAACTCAGCCTTTACAAGCTTGTGAAACGTAAACCAAGGGTATCGGAAATAACGGTTACATGTAGCTATTGACAAATTTATATGGCAATACAATACAGACTTAGTAAGTAATAAAATAATTGATAAATAATTCTTGTTCCGTGGAACGTTTCTTTGTCAATTATTGTACCTAATATGGATATATATTCCGGTATTCAATTAGATTTCACTCACGTCCGCGCTATCAGAACCAATCATTTGTTTCACTCACTGTATAAGTATTGAATTAATACAAGTATAGAGCTGTACCTTGTTTTGTTTGGCGGTTGGTTTTCTTTTAATTTTGGTTTGATTTTAGTTTTGTTTCGTCTACCTTCACCAAGTTTCAAAAAAATCTTCAAATCGCATTTCTTTCCTTCTGTATAACATTGTATTGCCATATTATGCAAATATTTCTTATTTTTTTATGTATCGTAAGTTGTAGTGTAAATCCATTTGTAATGCACCTTGAAATTCCATGATAAGGCGCACTATAAATATTGTATGTATGTATGTATGTAGTATGTATGTATGTATGTATGTATGTATGTAGTATGTATGTATGTGTGTATGTATGTATGTAGTATGTATGTATGTATGTATGTGTGTATGTATGTATGTATGTATGTAGTTAAGATCCTATATATTAGAGGACTTTTTATTGAAATTGCTATCTATTAGAGGACCTCGTGGAAATGTGAGGACCTTTTTAAGGTCCTCACATTTTTTATTTATTAGATGATATCTGCATGCTCCTATACAGATTTTGAAAAGGTCCTCACATTTTTGTGTTTAGGGTTAGGGTTTAGGTTAGGATTAGGGTTAGGGTTTAGGGTTAGGGTTTTTAGGGATTAGGGGTTAGGATTAGGGTTAGGGTTAGGGTTAGGGTTTAGGGTTAGGGTTAGAGTTAGTGTTTAGGGTTAGGGTTTATAGTTAGTGTTAGAGTTAATTAACCCTAACTCTAACAATAACCCTAACCCTAAGTCACTGAAGCGAGTAGATCACTGGGCTTTCGCCCTAACCCTAAGTCACTGGGGCAAGTAGATCACTCGGCTTTCGCCCTAACCCTAAGTCACTGGGGCGAGTAGATCACTCGACTTTCGCCCTAACCCTAAATCACTGGGGCAAGTAGATCACTGGGCTTTCGCCCTAACCCTAAGTCACTGGGGCGAGTAGATCACTCGGCTTTCGCCCTAACCCTAAATCACTGGGGCGAGTAGATCACTCGACGTTCGCCCTAACCCTAAATCACTGGGGCAAGTAGATCACTGGGCTTTCGCTCTAACCCTAAGTTACTGGGGCGACGAGCTGTTTTAATTTAGCACTTTATTCCGTTTAAAACAGCCCCGTCACCCCAAGTTAGAGGCCTGCGGCGCAAAAACAGTTAGCTAAGTGACTTTACAGGCCTGCGGCGCAAGCTAGTTAACACTTTTACCCCATAATTTCCCTCATTCTTCGAACCCTACCCTCTTTAAGGGGCTATCGGTCTGCGACGCTAGCGAGTAATAGATAAATATTAGATTAGTAAAATTATAGGCCTGCGGCGCAATCTAGTTGGCTAAGCGTTCTTTATAGGCCTGCGGCTCATCTAGTTGGCTAAGCGATCTTTATAGGCCTGCGGCGCAATCTAGTTGCTAAGCGATCTTTATAGGCCTGCGGCGCAATCTAGTTGGCTAAGCGTTCTTTATAGGCCTGCGGCGCAATCTAGTTGGCTAAGCGATCTTTATAGGCCTGCGGCGCAAGCTAGTTAACACTTTTACCCCATAATTTCCCTCCTTCTTCAAGCCCTGCCCTCTTTAAGGGGCTATCGGTCTGCGACGCTAGCGAGTTATTATAAAAAAATATTAGATTAGTAAAAATATTAGATTAGTAAAATTTATTGGCCTGCGGCGCTAGACAGTTATCTAATCAAAATAAAAAAATACTATGCTCATGGCATAAACCTTTATTGTAATGAAATATGAGACTGTATTTACTTGTGTCCAAAATTGTATATGTCTTTATTAATATTCTGATGGCACACCAACTAAGCTGTGTCGACATACCTATAAGAAAGCTGTAAATAGCAAGCTAGCTCACCGTACAAAAACGTCAATTTCCTGCAACAAAAAATTAGTTTCTAAAATGATTAACATAACAGTATTCTTGAGTTATTAAAAAAAAAAAAAAATAAATATATTTGGAAAATTTAGTGATTGCTTGCTTGCTCTTTGCATTGGTCGCGTCTACAAATAATAAACATGCATACAAAGTTGAACTAAACAAAAGAATTTTTTTTATATATTTATGCATAGAAGAATGCATTTGAAACCAAAAATAGCTTAAAATTGCTTACCAACATAGGAATAGCGTGTATCGTATAATTACTGAGTACAATTTTTAAAAAATCAGAATATACATAATTGTTCTTCTTGTAGTGACGCTAGCTATACTTTGGCTAGACGTAAAAGAGTGACGTCTTAGCATTCACGCACTATTAAACGTGCGAGTGTACAAAGTCGGCGTTCGCGATACGCGTGCACAATAGCAGCGCGAGAGTGATGACGTCACTCATTACTTCAGTCGGACGAATTATTAAACTATTATACAGACATATGTTTGAAAAAAAATAAAATCTCCCTTTAAAGGTGGTGACCCGATGGACTCTCACTCACTTTACTCCATCAAAATTGAGACTTTGGTATCAGAAGAAAGTTCATATTTTCTCTTTACCACAGTGAAATGTAAGGCACAGGAAAAAATCCTTTTCATGAAAACGTCTGCAAATGCTGTCGACGACACAAAGTCCTACAGACTGTCTAAAAAACCTCTACAATCAAATAATGATTTTTTTCCAAAATCTTAAGTCCATCTCACCTGGAAGTTAACTGACTCTTTTTAAGAAATGTTTAAGCTTTCATGAGATTTTTAGTTGGTGTAATTTGGGGATCTGGTTCAAGAGTTATGTCCAATTATCTAAGACACTTGAAAACACGTTGGTCCAGTTTCGGCTATCCTGATAACAGAAATGCCATGCATTTAAAATCAACTTCAAGACATTCCTTACTGAACATTAAAGTTAAAAAGTATAAAGTGCTGCTCCTTGTGTAATAACATTATTTATAAGTTTATAATATCACAATCACCAATAAAATGTCACGGTACCATTGGAAAATTCAATTCCAAACAGTCTTGTTGTCTCGGCTTTACTCCGGGTTTCAGCAGAAGGAAGAACCATAAAAACATACTCGTTGAAAGTAATCTGAGGCCTTTGAACACAAACCATCCTTTCCTTTATTACTGTTTTTTTTTTTTGTTTGTTCAACACTGGTTTCTTCATTTTGTTTCTCCCTGGCATCTTGGAGGTAGTGGGGAATGGGGATCGAAAATTAACCCTCCCCATTAGAGCATTGTCCACACATTTGTCCCCCATAAACAGAGGTTACGTGTGGCTATCCCCTTAGTTTCAGCAGTAAAAATTTACATGATTTATGATATTGCCCTGATGAGGATGGAGTCGCCCTCATTCCCCACAGCATAATTTCTGGGGCTTTCACGTTTAAAGAATAATATATTGATAAGAGGATCGCTACAATATTCATTTGTTGAAAACATTTTAATCCCACAAGATTCTACACACTTTGGTACCGTGTGGTCCCCAAAAAAACGCAACAATTGGTGGCAGGCGCAATAAGTTTTGAACAAAAGAATGTGGCTACTTATTCTTTGTGTCAAGTAAGATGGTGACTGTTAGTTAATATTCGAAAAAGTTAATAAAGGTTAGAGTCAATATTTTTTTTAAGATTGACCCAGAAATCAAGTAACCTACAGGGACACATTTTAACAAATTGAGGCGCTTGTAAATACACATACGGCACCTGTACGTTGTTGCGCCTCAGAACCACCAATATGAATAATCCAACCACCACTCCCCTTTTTTTAAAAGACAGGTGCGGCAACAACACAATTGCATAATTATGGAATGTTTCTATTGGTAATAATAGCTAAATAAAAACTGCATTTAACACTCTTAAGAGATCGGAAGGGAACGTATGATCAACAAAAATTTAATGACAGAATTGAATACTGATATTGTTATGAGAGTTTTGGTGGTTGAAAACAAGGTTTACTGTCCATAAAGGGACAAGGTAAAATATTTCAGTACAAGCAAGTTGCAGCGCATTGGCAATTTAGTAATGTGGAGTTTGTCTATGACCTAGTCATAGGTCTGAGATGTCAGGTTTTATATTTCTTGAAACTATTTTATCACCAATAAATTAATGTTTTATATATCAGTGATTATGTAAATGAATCATGTGACCAGTAGAAGTTGTTAGGCAAGATATTTGGGCAAGTAAATGTTGATTGCAATCAATATTGTATTTTGCCATTCTTTTCTTCAATGCCAGCTCCTAAATTTTGTGTAAAAGGGTTCTGCGGGTTACTGATTTTTTGGGGTCATATCTTAAAAAACTATTGACTCTACCTTTATGATTTTCAGGAATACTTAGCTAACAGTCTCATCTTATTACCTTACAAAAGAATAAGTGTCACGTGTTTTTGTTCAAAAAACTTAGTGGCGCATGCCCCCAAGTGTTGCGTTGAAAAAACTGGCCCAAGGTTTTTTTTTCATCGCCTCTCGTGTTTCAACTGACAATATCTCCGGTAGGGTGCACAAATTGGAATTGAAATAAAAACGAGGATTAGTTAGGATCTGCTTACCAAAATAAATATTCAAAGAAAATTCTAAATTTTATTTTAAATTTTTTAGTTTGATTGTATATTTTTTTTGACGTTCTGCATGGACCCATTTTTCGTTACTACTATCCAAACGGCTTGGAACGATCTAACTCAAAATTGTAATCGGGTGTTTTGACTGTGATTATGCTTCCATGTGAGGAGAAACCATCATGGAAAAATCGATCATGATCGGTTCACAGCACTCTTAATTTAATATTTAGCAAATATTAATTTCAACAAAATTACATGCGCAAGAATGGAGGGGTCAAATATCGATGAATCGAGTATAATTCCAATATTTCATTTGAATCCGAAATACCATTTCCAATTTGAGCGGTAATTGTGTGTAGTACAATAGCTCATTTGTTGTACAAAACTATTTTCCGGTTTTTGTAAAACTTGTAGCAGTCATACAGAGAACAATTCAGCTTAAAAAGTTGCAAATATGACAAATGAGATGAGAAAATACAAGTTCTAAAGATACCTAACTCTCAGGTTTGATAGAGTTAGTGGCGAGGGTCGAGGCTGAGGATCCGGTAGTGTCTCTTTAATACATGAAAACTAGAATAATATGACAGTAACAATAGACTAGGAAAATTCAGGTGTTTCAATTCTCAGTGGACGGTTTGCAATATCACATAGAACTCCCAGAAACTGTAATAGCGAATACCCGGGAGCAAATATCAAAGAGCACGTTTCTGACATTTCTGCGTCGCTTCTATACAATTTTTCCAAAAAGTAGAAACAACAATGTTAATATAGATGTGGCATGGCATTCAAAGTACAAAGTTAAAAAACTGCTATTATAGTGGAGGTGCATCTATTTATTTATAACTTTAGATTCGCTGAATGGGCATTTTCAGGGATTATAAAAAGTATAAGAAAAAAGAGTAGCAAATCAAATGGATAGAGCAACGACTAACGTAAGAAAAAAAAAATCCACGACGTGCTGCGGGTGTGATGTGTGCAATTTCATTTCCATTTTAAATTCAACTTATTGAAGTTTCGGGGTTTGTCAAGACAAGAATTCGTGAAGATCTTTATTAAGATCGATAAACTCACCCTTGGCAAACTACTCTTCTGTACTTGGACAATTAATGTCGAAAAGATCCTATCAATCTTTATTAGACTTTTACCGTCCCAGGGAAAGAAAATCTCCATACTTACAAACTGTTCTTACGCTCAAATTCTGATTAGAAAATCTCTCATTCTTCAAGCTTCTTGCATTGCCTTATGCAATGGGCATGCGTCCCTGTTATTCATAATCCTACATTTTAAGCAAGCGGACTATCATGTATCTTAACACACATCTGTGACGTCACCCTATTGTTTTCGCTCCAATATTTTGCCACGAATGTGAGCGAACAAAATAAACAATAACACGCCATTCGTAACTCAGAAAAGTGACTGCTTTCGCCGAGTTTACGAATGGCGTGTTCTTGGATACATTCGCTCCATTCTGGCGCACAAACAAGGCAGGAAAAACAATACAGAGCAGGTATTACAAGATAGCACAATTTAGAAATAGATTAGCGTTTGATAAAAAGCGCATGTAAATAACGATGTTATACCCATAGAACGAGTGAATTGTTGGTTTCGTTCTTAGTTTGGGTGTTGTTAATTTTTTCTAGTGTAAGTTATGAATCTCACAATAATGTCGTATTTTTTTTATTTTTTTGTATGATTGGAGATTTCAATACATTTTAACTTATATAAATTCTTGTGTTTGAAATTTTGAAATTTGGACTTGTTTGATCTTATATTTCATGCCTGGTAGATCTACTACTTTTTATTTCATTGATTCCTTCAACTTTGGTTTATTTGTGTGTACTAGGCCTAGATATTTTTGTTCAGTAGTGTTGTTTTAATTTGTCAAAATTAACCGAAACTTGCTGGTTCTTTGTATATTTTGTGCGTTTTCTTATATGTATTTAATTTGGTTCCCTGTTTTTGATCTAAGCTTCAATCATAATCATAGTATTTTTTCTACTGTAACATTGGTAAATATATGCATGAAATTTCAGTTTGTTTCATAGGAAATATGCGATGTAAAATTTCATTTTTTTTTCATTTAAAAGACAGATGACATTTCTAGGAAAGCAGCGCCCCATTTTTTTCGAACCGATTTTTGCATTATTTTTTAAATGCCTGTCAACATATTCGATCACACATGAAGTGAATAATTAAGCTGAATGTAATACCGATTGATGTAATAGATGATAATTTAGTATATTTTGCTTTTTCTGCGTGCACGAAAAAAAAATCATCAAAGCATGCTTCTATAGAGCCAATTAAAGGTCAACGAGAGATTTCACAGAGGCGTTCTTTAAAAAATCGACAGTACTGATTTTGACCCTGATTAAGGCTTTTCCATCAAAAATATCCCCAGAAAAAGGAATTGAAGCTGAGAAATGTTTCCTTTGGTTACAAAATGTTGAAATCTCTAATTTCGTATAGGTTTGCAAATAGAAAATTCAGCTATTGTTTTACAGGAAATATAAGCCAAATTCCACAATCTCTTTTTTCTCTCTAAAAGGCATTTCTGTAGCGAAATACAGTAAGATATCTATTGAGTAATCTAATCTATATGAATTTACTATTATGACGCAATATTGGGTGCCTCAAAATCTCTCGTTGCCTTAAGTCAATAGGGCTATGCGCTACACAGGGTTTTCTGTTGTACATGTAACAATTTTTGTTTAAATTTTGGTTTAGGGTTAGGTGTTCGGAGAGTGATGTCATCAATTAAAAAAATGTTCTGTAAATTTTAAAGGGGGTACGTATGAAACTAGTTTCCCGCGCCATTTTTTAGTCGGCCACGATTAAATAAATTGAAAAAAACTTTCCTTTAAAAAACGAATGGGTGCGGTAAAATGCGATTTGAAAAACGGTATGCGAGCGTAAAGCCGACATATCTTTGGCCTAATAGAAAAAAAGAGACCACGAAACTTCAACAATATACCAGTTCCTATTAATCCTTGGCAATCCAGGGAGAAAAAACACAATTACCGACGAAATCTTGTCCCCATATAAAGCCCATTAGTCGATGAGTATATTCCCGAATTATGATTTTGCCATCGGCCTTTTACTAGATACCGGGTTATGGATACAGTATGTAAGATCCTCATACTTCGGTACAATCCATAACTCCTCAGATTAGAATTTTGGATTATATCATGCACATTCAGGTGTTTTCATTTTGAACAAGAAATCATGATATTTAATACAAAAAATATATACAAGCATCTCAAGTTGGCAAAATGGCATTTACTTGTAATCCAAGTACGGGGTCAAGCACTTTGGATGGGAGTCTCTTCATGTAAGAGCTCTTTGGCACAACAAGTAATGTTCTTGCAAAATTCACCAACAACTTGTCAATACCCAGTTCCCAACATGTGTGGTCCAGCTAAATTACATTCAAGAAATGATCAATCAACTTAAAGGCCAGAATCCCAACAAAAACAACTACAGATATATACAAGTTTGACTACTACCCAAGGATCCATACGTGTTGGAATAACCTTCCAGCCCAAGTGGTCACCATTTCTACTGCTCGCCTTTAGAGAAGCAGGCCCTCCAGCCATCAGAGCTATGCGTCCTCCGTCTGGACAGCAAATTGATGTAACCATTCCTGCCTCCGGTGTATATAGTGCACATTTGGTTCTGTTTTTGACTGGTTTGTTGAGATTGCTCCAGTTTCTTTTGCAATCGCACTCTACTTTTTACTTGCCACCTTGGGCTGGAGACGCATTTTCGCACTTTCATCTAGTTTAGCTAACAGAGCTGCCATAGATTCAACATACCAAGTACCCAAGACAAGTGACAGTATTTGCATTCATATACACACACAGGTGTTGCTTGACCCTATACAGGCCGTGGTAAAACTAGTTGAGTACCATCGTTTTAATGACACATCTAGTTACACCATTGAGCCGTTAATTTCCATCATAGCAGTATCTACTCTATATTATCAACAGGGTAATGAAGTCAAGGGCGAGTAACAAATATAAATGTACATCCACTCTGCAGTAGCAAACTGTGACAACATCCTCAACCACGCACATATACCAATGAAATCTACAGTACGAAATGCTGATGCGGGACTTGAAAATGCGATCCAATATTGAACCTAATCTTCATCATTATACAAAGCAAAGAATGTTTTTCCAGTATTGCGTTTTTTTAAAGGTGCCAACGAGCGATTTTGGGCCACTCATATATTGTTCATATATAGTGATTTCATATAGAACAACAGACCCCAATAGATTCTTACTTGTTTTGGTTACAGAAATGCTTGGAAAGTGAACAAAATGAGAAATTTTTATTCCTTAATTTCAATATAAAACACTAGGCTGAATGTTGTATTTGCTCTATACGAAATTAGAAATGCCACCATTTTTGTACCAAAGTTATAATATTGTTTTAGCTTATATCCTGTCACCATGGGGGGGGACATTTTGATAGAAAGCTTCACATTAGTTGAAAAAAATAGATTTTTTCCATATTTTAGGGACACCTGTTATGTGAAATCTCTCGTGGCACCTTTAAAGATCTTATTCACACCATTCCTACAACCTTTGAACACATTATCCGGCTTCAATCGGTAATTGATATCTTGTGAATGAGCAACTAACTTCAAAAACCCTCCATTCGTGGCAAAATAATGGAGCGAAAAGCAATAGTAGGGTGACGTCCAGTGTGTGTTAAGTCGGATATTACACTCGTAACTCTCCAAGTCGGGGCTGAGAATGGCTTCGGGGCTACGCCACTAGCAATTCTCAGCCACAACGGAGGGGTAACTCGTGTGTACCTTTACATAATTGTCCCTTGGCATACACTCTATAATGAGATTTATAAAATGTTAACGTTGGGGTAGTAATTACGAACATCCAATTTAGCTTTGAAGTGAGTTAGGTTCTCTATTGGAAAATCCTGCCTCACGTACTTTGGTGCTATCTTTTTTAATTCTTGATAAGGTGATATAATGTAGGTATACTTTTCAACGCGTTGTGATCCCCTGTCTAAACTACTCCATAAAAAATCCACAGTCTTTTTTTGGTTTGGAATATGTTATTCTTGAAGGGTTTTCTCAAAAAAATTCTGGAGAAAATGATCCTTTTGCAGTTGGTTTGGGTTAGGCATAATTTGTCCTACTTTGCCATGTAGGATTGCGTAAGTTGGGGATAAAGTAGGATCTGCACCCGGGTGCAAGACGAACTGACGAACGGACAGAGAGAGAGAGAGAATGAGACAAACTGTTTAATTATTAATTTATAATACTGTTATCCTACACACAGACCAAAAGTAATGCAACAATATAGAATTTGGATTCAAATTGTACTAGTTTGAAGTTTTGGACTACACATTACGTATTAAGGTCAAATTTGTGTTTTTCAAAACACATGGATTCCAAGAAAAGTGCGAAAGTTTGATGCGATGCTCTGTGCCCCTAAATATGGATTAAAAGAGCTAAGCTAACTTCGTAACGTGCCGATTACCGTCACTATGAATTACAGATTTAGAGTAGTGGCAGAATATCAAAGGGTCCTTATTTAGTGAGTTCGTTCATGCCGACTAAAAATCTTAGGTTGACACTTTAGTAGTTAGTAGGAACCCTATACATCAATGCAAGGTTGGTAGTGGTCTCAAATTATGGTGTCAATTTTTCAATAGAGGCCAATTTAAAGGGGCATTCGGATTCAAACGCCTCGTCCCCCCGAGTTTACCTAAAAAATTTGAGATTTTATATCATCTGAACATTAACATTAGTAAATCCACGTGTGCAATATTACGTGCAATTTCGGTCGTGTGTGTAAGGAATTCGCAATTATGTATTTTCTGTGATGTAAAAGCAGACATAAAGCACGGAGCCTAGGGACAGTGGGAAACGAGCAATTGCTAATAAACAAAACACGCAAAGATAGGGATCAGATCAAATTTTGAGAATAAGCTTTTATAAAGGAATGTAAGGATCAGTGATTAAAAACAGAAGGGTTTGGGTGGTTTTTTAGTTTTTTTTTGTTTGTATTTTTTTATTTTTTTTTTATTTCTTTTATTCTTTGTGGGTTTCCTTTGGGTTCCTTTTTCTATATATTTGTTGGTTATTTTGGGGTCTTTTGGGGTCTTTTCTTATGGGATGGTTTCTTTGAGTGTAGTTTGCTGGTTTTGACTGTTTATGTGGTTCGTTCTACTGTTTGTGGGCTTTGTTGTTTGTTTTTCTTTTTTTTTGTTGTGTTGTTGGGGGGCGGGTTTACTTTCTTTTGTTTCTGTTTGGTGGAATTTTCTTTTGTTGTTTCTTTTTGTTTTTGTTTTTTTATTTGTTTTTTCGTTTCTTTTTTTTTTTTTTTTTTTTTAATTTTTCTTTTTTGGTTTTTTTGTGTAGGTTTTTTTTGTTGGTTTTTTGTTTTTTTTTGTTTGGGTTGTTCTGCTTTTTGCTTTTCTTTTTGGGGGAAATCACGAAATGCACCTTTAATTTACAAAGGGGTCAAACTTGGAAACTTCTCCGACATGTTGAAACTTTTTACTATGCCCGTGAACGAGGGCATAGTATTCTGCTATGCGGTTCTAGTTCTTCTCCTTCTCCTCTTTCTTCCGACCATCGCTTTTTACCTTAGTGGAACGATAAGGTCCTGTATTCCAGTAATTTCTTTCCTTTCGAGGACTCGACTGTGTTTTTCTTCTGTACGCTTTCTAATGTTAGGCGTTTCGCCTAAATATTAAAGCCCTACTTGTCCTACAGAAAACATGCTATAGATACCAAATTCGTTAAAAAGAATCCTTAGACCACCCTTCATATAGGATGTACACAGATAAACGATTGGAGTTCATTAACATTCAAAATGGCGGCCATATCTAATTATATGCAAAAAAAATCTATAGGCTCAAAACGATAGGACTGGATAGGTGATGTCTTTGCAAAAGTTGCGGATAATTTTGAGACAAATATATGACAGAATATTGGCCCCAAAGGGTCACGTGTAAGATATGCAAATGGCCTAATTTCATTATGCAACACACTATAACTCATCACCAAATTAGGTATAAATGTCAAGGTTTGGTCACAAGACCACTGGATAAAGCTCATCTTAATCCCGTGCCTCATAATATAGGGTCAAAAGGATCAACTGGGTCATCTCTAGGTCAAATCTGAAAGAAGCCTTATTGACTAATCTAATTATGCCATCATGATGACATCGGATGAATTATGAAAAAGAGTCCACAGTGACCCCGCTCTGTGACCCATCGTTTAGGGGTCAAAGGTCAAATATGCCAAATAATCATACATTGGCTCATATTGCAAAAACTACATATACCAACTTGTAGGGATGAATGACAGATGAATAAGTCTACAGTGACCCTGTTATGTGACCAATGTTTAAGGGTCAAGATCAAATGTCAAAAATACCACGACTAAGGTCGTGCTCTTTGAGCACAAATGTCTCATTTTCGCCTTCTTCTGCCAAACGGCTCGGGCCGATATTGACCAAAATCGGTCAGAAGAAACACTTGCCCAAGGCTCAGGTGGACCTCTCGTAGGGGCCAATAGAGGTCATAAACTAAAAATCTTTGGAACCTACTTCTTTACAGATAATGTGCACTACTGCTGAAAATTCCGCAGAGCATCGTCTTTGGTCGTGTATACAGCTTGACATCAGAATTTATCGGAACGCAGTAACATTCAAAATGGCGGCATTATCTAATTAATATGCAAAAATGCTATATCTCAAAAACGATAGGACTTGGATGGGTGATGTCTGTGCAAAAGTTGCGGATAATGTTGAGACAAATCATATGACAGAATATTGGCCCCAAAGGTCACGTGTAAGATATGCAAATGGCCTAATTAATATGCAAAAACACTATAACTCATCAACCAAATTAGGTATAAATGTCAAGTTTGGTCACAAGAACCACTGGATAAAGCTCTCTTATCCGTGCTCATAATAAAGGGTCAAAGGTCAAAATGGGGTCATCTATAGGTAAAATCTGAAAGAAGCCTTATTGACTAATCTAATTATGCCATCATGATGACATCGATGAATTATGAAAAAGAGTCCACAGTGACCCCGCTCTGTGACCCATCGTTTAGGGGTCAAAGGTCAAAATATGCCCAATATCAAAATTGCTCATATTGCAAAAATACCATATACCAACTTGTAGGGATTAATGAAAGATGAAATAAGTCTACAGTGACCCTGTTATGTGACCAATGGTTAAGGGTCAAGATCAAATTACAAAAATACCACGACTAAGGTCCGTGCTCTTTGAGCACAAAAAATGTCTCTAGTTCGCCTTCTTCTGCCAAACGGCTGGGCCGATATTGACCAAAATCGGTCAGAAGAACCACTGACCCAAGCTACATCAGGGGTGACCTCTCGTAGGGGCCAATAGAGGTCAAAAACTAAAAATCTTTGGAAGCCTACTTCTTCTACAGATAAGGTGCACTACTGCTGAAAATTCTGCATGAGCTTCGTCTTTGGTCAGTGTATACAGCTTGTACACAGAATTAATATCGGAACTCATTAACATTCAAAATGGTGGCATTATCTAATTATTATGCAAAAATGCTATATCTCAAAATCGATAACACTTGGATAGGTGATGTCTGTGCAAAAGTTGCGGATAATGTCGAGACGAATCATGTGACAGAATATTGGCCACAGGGGTCACGTGTAAGATATGCAAATGAGCTAATTAATATGCAAAAACGCTATAACTCATCAACCAAAGTAGATATTTATGTCAAATGTGTTCACAAGAACCACTGGGAAAAGTTCTATTTCTTATGTGCACAATATGGGGTCAAAGGTCAAAATGGGGTCATCTCGGGGTCAAATATAAAAGAAGCTTAATTAATCTAAAGGTGGTTTAATTGATGGATCTAACTATTATATATGCCATCGTGTAGGCCTCGATGCAAAATGAAAGGGTCAAAGGTCAACAACAACAACTCGATATGTGCACTATGACTTCATCATACGTAACGGGCATAGTCTCCTGGAGTTGTCTAGTCCATATTGTCCGTCTAGTCATAAGGATTCCAAAAATGTATAGTTTGTACCACTTACGACTATTGGTTTTGGAGTTATAACGTAAAAATGACTAAAACGGTAAAAAGGTAACTAAATTTGTACAGGGGTCAACATTAAAACTTACTCTGATTATATTTTAAATACTTAAAATTATTGCCTGAGGAACGAGGATTCCCAAAAGTATAGTTTTGATTATTTTAAATGTTTACTTACCGAGATAAAGGTAAAGAAGTTCAATACCAATTGGATAATGTTGCCCCATGACCTATTGTGTCACATAACATGATAACTATGCATTGCAGATGCTACAAACTATTCCTTATTTTGACACATTAAGCTAGATGAACAATTTGTTTCTTTTTTACCAAAACTTCTGATTTTGACCACTGTACAAATGGAAATTGACTTGTATGCACCTTTAGTCATTTTTACCCAACAACTCTAAAGCCAATGGTCATAGATGGTACAAACTATACATTTTTTAATCCTTATGACTAGACGGACAATATGGCATATATTTCAACATGATTAGAGTAATTTAAACGTTTGACCCCTGTGTAACCTTAAATTGGCCCATATTGGCCCACAATTTGTGATACCACTAACTACCTTGCATTGATGTAGAGGGTCCATACTAACTACCAACGGTGTCAAAGGTTAGATGTAGTGGGACATGAACGATGACGTTTGACCCAAGTCCTTGCTCCCGCTCTAAGACAGAGAACGCCAAAAAATTTGCATCAAAATAGCCGCTATTTTTTGTACGGATTTGGAAGTCCCATTTAAAAATGCTTACGGAGAAAATGGAAGGGATTGTATGGACCGGAAATGACGCCAGCACTTTTAGTCTGTAACATTTAGGGAACATGACAATTAGATGAAACGTTTTTGGACTCTTTATTCTGAAGAATAACACCTCTTTGTAATATACAACTTTGGTATTCAATACGTCATATGTAGTAAAGATCCACGATACAATTTGAAATCATTTTGTGAACATGGGTTATTTTCTGCGTGTTACAATACTTTTGGCTTATGCGTGTATAACACGATAAAACCTGAGGCGGATTTCCACTTCGTTTTTACATCTGTTGATTTTAATTCACCCATTTCATTTAGAAAATAAAAAAAATAATGAAAATTCAATAACAACCAAATTAATTTGTATCTTTCAAAAATGGACCGATTAGATGAGTGTTACACCAGATTACAGAGAGCTGCTCTGAACTTAAAAGTTAGAAGGACAAGACACCAAACAAGGACTTGTAAGGAGATACTCCCCAGTCACCACTGAAGTGAGAGACCGCGGATTGAGTGTTGCACCCACGACGATTATGGTCGATCGCGGTCGAAGTTACGATGATAGATGGGTTTATTAGAGACATTAAAAATTGTAGAAGCGCCATGGAACATTTGATGTGCCTGAAGAACATTTATAATGGATTTAAAACCATCAAATATAATACCACTAAACACTTTTTCATTTTAATTAATTGATATATCTGGAACAAAATGTATTTTGATCAATCGAATGCCCGTAGAGATCCCGTTGTGATCAATGCCCTAACACTGTTGTTGGTAAGGCTTGCGTTCTCCTGAGAAATGCAATATTTTCATCGATAATACTTATAATGCAGGTAAATGTGATAAATAGAAAAAAATTACGTGAAATAGTTTTCCAAGTGTGCAAAATCTGAGATCAAATTCCGTAAAGAGAGTGGAGTTACCTATTAAAAATAGAAAAGATGGCCTTCAAATATGTATTGTCTCCATTTGATATGTTTCGTGACACAATATTTGACATTATCAACTAAATTTATTTATTACCTTTTCTTTTGCTAATCATCTCACTTTTCGTGTCAATGTAAGAACGCGATTTTAATTGATGGAATAATTACCTTTGACACTTTAGCATGACCATTCGAAAGAAAATACCTCCTGTATATAGCAGCCCCATGTCTTGATTGTTAGAACTCCATGAGAACAGACCATTAGAAATTATCAAAACAGACTTGACTCGTAAATGGCGCGTACATTGGGGATCACACAATGTCAAATCCGCGACAGCGTGTATTAGGATGTAACAAGGAATAACAAATATTCATTTTGCATTTTTTAAAACAAATGACATCGCCGGATAAGGAATGAAGGACGCCCTCCATAGTTTTCATGAGAACGGATGAATTTGAAACAATCAAAGTTTACCTTTTCGTTGTTTTCAAAAAATTTCACTTTACACAAATTCTCAAAAAGTCGCTTTTATTATTAAGTCGCTAAAATTATAATACAGGCTTCAATGGGTAATTGAAATTTCCAAATATGAACCCTTTCCCCCCCAAGAACCACAACGCCGCTTTGCAAGGATGTGCGTTTTATTAATAAGCAACATATATGTGAGTGGCATTCTGGTTCTTGGGGGGAAAGACCCCAATTTTGCATTTTTGTTTTCTGGGGGGGGCTGAACACTAAATGGAATGGCCAAAAACAACAACAACCTATTACATATATATACACGCCATACCACACTATGAGGTAAGGTACGCTAATCTACCAAGGGCTCAGTTCAGTATCCTTGGATGGGTACATGTTAACAACCGCTGACCATGCAGGTTCTGGGTATCATAAACCATACTAAAATGCAGGGGGTGCTTGCTCAATATACTGCTGAATGGAAGCTATTGAACTGCGCCATGTGAATTCAGATTTTAATTGCGAGAGTTAACTTGCTCATGATATAAATAGCGCGAATATGGACCATTAAGATGCGGGCATTGTGTTGCATATAATAGAGTTTGGTGTGTAAAGACGGTTATATTAATCAATAAAGATTGCCACTCTTGCACTAATCAGGCGAAGATAATCGTGATTTCGGTTATTGTTATAAAGAGCTGCCCGGGTTGTACATCATTTTAGATTATGGGGGACAAAAGGTCCATCTAGGCATTCATTTACAAGCTCCATAACAAGGGCAGCTATTGCAAATCTTCCGTTTCTTCATTTTTAACATAAAACAGGTCGTTGCAATGGAGGTATGCTCTAAAGCTTGGCTTTTTTTCTAGAAATCATTTTTTGCACATGAAGGTTCACAGACTGTATCATTTTTTCTTGATACAAGTGTATTTTGAGGATAAAAATACCTTGCATACATGATAAAGTAGTTGTAAAACACCAAGTCAAAATTGATGATGAACTATAACTATGATGATTATAGAGGTTCTCCTTCATTCTTATCCGGCGATGTCCTTCGCCAAACGTTTCCATGTTAACACTTAAGTGTACATGGTCTTGCACACTCCCACTGGTGTATAAAGGGGGGTGTCAAATTGCAAGGCCGGGGTTTGGACACTCTAGCGAATACAATCATCAGAGTATTATAAACAGTCATAAACAGTCAACAGTACATCAGTGAACAAAGGAGAGAACAATAAGTGGTGAATCAGAGCACACTTCAGTAATTAAGTGGTCGGAAGGCATCCTTTGAATCATCATCATTCGGCTGCAGAGCAAACGACCACAAGTTCCCTCCATCCATGGCGGTCATGAGCCATTGTTTCCTTTTACTTGTCCATATCCCAGAGGAGACAGTGAACGTTTTTGAAGATAAGAACTAGCCTTCGTGGCCGTCCGGGGTTTTCTCCTGTCATAAGTTGGTGGATACAGTGCATTCTCTTTAACAGGCTCGTCATCAAGTAAGTGAAGTATATGCCCAAAGAATTTCAGTTGACGATTTCTGGCTCTCTCAACAACGGGTGCAGTGCCTGTGAGATTGTAGATGATGGCATTTGGTACTCAGCATAATACGGTAGCAGGATGTGCCAAATGAGTTGATTTAATTTTCCATATCCACGACCTGCAGCTATATAGCAAACTTGTATCGCAGGTTGTGTGAAATTAAAAAAAATCCAAAAGGCTTCCAAGCAAGAGCTTCCCGTCTCTTTATGTCGCTAGCACTGGATCACATCAGGGAACCTAGGTATTTGAAGTTGGTCACGTGATTGAGTTTCCCCAGAGGATGGGGTTGACAATTGATGGTCATGTACTCTGTCTTGGGTACACTTATAATAAGACCAAAAATCTGCCGCTGCACCTGCAGCCCTAGAGAGCTGAGTCTGGGCCAATTTAGATAGAAGACTCGAAGAAGGCGATATCGTCAGCAAAGTCCAAGTCATTCAGCAATTTGGCTGGATATCGTCTTGATCGACAATCTTTTAATATTCTTTTGAATAGTATACCCCATTCAGGAGTAATTTCTACTCCTTTGTCCATCTTGAAGGTATTTTGGACAGGATTGATGTACAAAGGTTCCAGTTTCTTTTCAGTCCCAGTAGTGTTTACGTTAAGAAATTTAGTCTTTTCCCAGTCGGTCGTGTTTACCGTATCACACATTCACGGCAATGACCGATGTGGTGTGCAATACCAGTCTAAGTCGCTTTCTGGTGTTCGTCTGTATGTTCTCTTCTTTAACACTTAAGTGACCAGGAGGGTTCCTATGGACCCCCAAAATTTGTTTTCGCGCTGGCCGCTTTACGCGTGGGATTTTTGCACCGATTTGTTTGTAATTGTCTGACTTTTAAATGCGCGTCTTTTCATACCAAGCCGTTAATGAGTTAATTAGTGGGGTCCCCCCCCCCCGCCACCTACGGAAGTCATGCTGAGAATATTTTTAAAAATCAAAGAACCAAAGCGATTTTTTTGCCTATATAAGTTCACACACACATGTAAGTAAACAATTATTAGTAACATTAAAAATAATTAACCCTTTATGTGCTGAAAACAAACAATTTCATCGTTGACGTTGCTAAACCGTTACTGTACAAACTCTATGGGAAAATGACGTGTATTTTGCAACACGCGTCAAATACAGGATTCCCTAAAACTGCTGGTTTTGTGTTAAATATATGTAATTTGGGTCTTCTAGAATAGATAAACATAAAATAAGTTTCCCAAATGTTTGTTGTAAGCGCAAGGCTTATTTGAATATCGTGTATTTTTGCTCAATTTTCGCGTGTTTTGAAAACAATGTTTTGCACCTAATTTGCAGCTAAAATAACAAATTTCATTTTTATTGCTGATTTCGGGTTGTCTTATGACCCTTCACACGTGGTATAAATTTCGTGCAAAAAATTCCCTCGGGAAAGTGGTTTCCTTAGGGGGACATGGTGCCCCCCCCCCCCCCCCCGCACTAACGGGAGTGAAAACCCATTAGTCACTTAAGTGGTAATGATCTGTTGGTTTCACCATTCACCAACGTACATTTTGTTACATGATCCACAAGGAACAGAGTAGATTAACTCCAGGTTGAAGTTCCTTTGGAACAGGATCTTTAGGGTGTACTAGTTGTTGTCGTAGGATGAAATATACAGTAGATTCCTCGTCCGAAAATTTACTAAGGTGTATTTTGTCTGTGTTTAAAGGTGGGTGATCCGATCAAAATCCGATTTTTCATTGTGATGATTTCGCCTTCACATGGAAACATCACCAAAAACATCTGATTGCAAATTTTGAGTTAAATCGGTGCAGCTGTTTGGATAGTATAAGCAAAATTGTACACGAAATTGGAAAGTGACGTTTTTTGTTCATAACATCGAAAGGAAACATTCCTGAGCCTAAAATTTCACTGGGATGAGAAAAATATGAACTTTCTCCTGATACCTCAATCTTAATTTTGATGGAATAAAGTGGGGAGGGACGAAGTTGTCGATCGGTCACCCACCTTTAACCCATCCTGACATAATCCTACTCACACAACATCGACATCCACACAATTGCAAGTGTGACTTAGGAAATGTAATGCATCTTTGCATGAGACGTGTACATGTGCATGCAGGTAATTCGGGGAGTTTCCGTAACCTGGCCCATCTGACATACTTTTATGACACACTTATGAATTCGGAAACCCTTTACGGAATAAAGCACATGTTTATTCCGCTAAGGTTTCCGAATTCATAAGTGTATCAGAAAAAAAAGTGTGTCAAATGGGTCGGGTTACGGAAACTCCCTTAAATTCGGTTGTTCCATCGATTCGTAAACAATATAATTTTCAGCTCTACGCATTGATACATCCACCACTCCCAATATACATAAAAACAACGTGATCGTCTAAGAAAATTAGGATTCACATACTCTCTACAGCGTGTCCCAAAAGAGATGCAATCCTCTAAGTTGGTGCTATCATTTCAAAATTCACAAATTTTGAAATTTTGCATTATATTCATTAAGCCTAACAGTGTCTCCACATGCTGTTCAAATTTCATCTGTTTTGCTTCACGGAACAAAGGCGATTAGCTAAGTGCACCGCAATTGAAGCCGTTCCAAGTTTGACTGATTAGTACACAATCAAAGCATGCTTTAGTACGTAGATGCTTGTTTTATTTTTCTTCTCCTGTCTCTTTCTTTATCGTTACCCCCTTTCTTTATTTTGGTTTGATCAACTTAGTATATAACCTTGGCAACTAATGTTAAATATTTAAAGACCACCTATGACAAATAAGAGAAATAAATGTCCTTTGGATTCACAATGACATTTGTCACACTGTTAAAAATTTCCGTAAATTAAGAAAACAGATTTTCCGTAAATTTACGGAAAAATCTGTTTTAGAAAACAATAAAAATAAAAAACAAAAAACATAAAAAATAGCTAAAAATGTTAATTTACGGAAATATTTCAAAAATTTCTGGCAGCAATATTCTGTTAAAATACATATTTTTTTCCATAATATGAGACAAAATTTCTGTAAAATTACTGTCAAAGTTCCGTTAATTGACAGAAATTTCTGTAAATTTACCCTAAAAATGACTGGAAATACTGCTGCCAGAAATTTCCGTAAATTTACGGACATTTTTTTAACAGTGCATGCATAGCATTTGAAGTAACTTAAGTTTGATTTTCAGTGGTTACTTGTTGTTTGTTTGTTTGTTGTTATGTTCAATCATCATGGTCCATACAGAACTAGGAAGTCATCAACACCCATTAATACTATTTCCATTCATTGGTATTTAATCCCTCGAGTGAAATTTACAATATCCACACGGATTTTTCAGATACACCAGATATAAAACAGTTAAGTTTGGCCAAGTTGCTAAGTTACTATTCTAAATTATGAGTGACAGCCGATAAAAGACTGTGGATAAAACAACACCGACAAATATTTTAGCAATTTATTTTGAAAAACAACAGAAAAGATTAGTATACCAGGAGATTTTTGTAGTTGAAGCACATTAAATTCAACTTTTCAAGGTAAACCTGATTCAACGATCTTAGGCAAACTTGGAATGGGGTAATTTGAAGTAGGGTTGCATAATAGTCTTGTTTTCAAAACCAGTGAACCGTATCAGACAAAAATCGGACAGGATATACGAAAATTATATTGCCATTAAGAATATGTTATGAAATTTGAATAATTCTCAGTAATTTTGAAATTATAGCACCAACTGCAAGGGTTGCATTTATTTTGGGACACTCTGTATTAGGAAGATTAATGTTGACATTACCTTGCTTGTAGGGTGGGAAGAAACGTGCTCCCGATAACAATGATGAAAACATAACATAATTAATTGACAATGCACGGTAATTTCGCTCGTTGATCACGCTCAGTAAAATAGAAGGGTTACAAAACCGACAGCATGTCCTGTGTGCGTGTTCAAGATATTCGTGAACACTGGCAAATGGTTTTGATGAGCCAGCTGTTGAAACATTTATTTTACTCTTTTCTTCTGGTTAATGCTCCAAGTTGACTTGATGCGTAGGGAAAACGCAGGTCAAGAAAGAAGGCGAGAAGATTTAAACATCCATTTATTCTTGCAAATGAAGACGAAAACCAACGTATACAAGTGACCTGAAACATATGGAATTTGTGGACGTAACAGAAACTCAACATTATCTGCTATATAAAATGTCAGATAATTATTTTGCCCCAGAAACTACTCTTGCAGAATGTTGCCATCCACAATCTTCATCGTACTGAATTGCAAACAAACCTCTAGACCTTTCAAAGACAACAATCATTTTTCTTATGGTTTCTATTGTTTTAAACTTTTATCTTTCGTGTATCTCAGATCGTTCATTCCAGAAAGCCATTCAAATTAATTTTACATGACATAGTTACACGATTGTATATTTACTTGGTGTCTTTTAGAGCTATAGGCAAGGTAGTTTTCAGTGATAACATATTGTATTTTGTTACATCACACTATAATTGGTACGATCACCCGGCAATCCATTACGTACCCACTACGCTCAGTGATTAAATCCCCGCATTTTAGAAATTCGCTTTTAACTCGAAATTCCGCCTTTATCCAATTACCTATAATTTTCTTGAATGATAGCAGAGTATTTCAGGTATTGGTTTAGAGCCACCACAATCGACACTGTATGCCGTTGCTTAGCAAAGAAGACACAAATCTTTCAATAAGTAACTGATGTTTAAAAAGTAATTGGTTGATGGAAACGCACACGAAAATATCGCTTAAAGACACTATCAGTGATTTACCCAAGAGTCAAAATATTTGAAAATTTACAGAAATATTATAGTTATTTTTCCCAACTGAAAAATTGAGAGAAAAGGAAGAAAAGAGCAGTGTTCAAAGATATGAATCTCCATACAATTATACGTGTAGTAATAAGTGTGCGTTCGGACAGTAATGACTAAAATGTCCGATTTTGTTCTTATTAGGTTGCTTTTGGTCTTGCCGCTTGTAGGTTATGTTAGGATACCTATTCTTGCTGCAAACATTCAAAAATCAGATTTTTGATGATTTTTTCGATTTTCCGATTTAGCAAATCACTGATAGTGCCTTTAATCAACCGTAATTTTTCAGTGGCATAAAACCGTTGCAAAGGAAAGGGTACATATCGTAGTCAGTTTATCAACTTCTTTCGTTTAGGCTCACAAGAGTCCTAGCAAATTTATTTCACTTGTATCTCTATAAATAATATTGTTATTGCTTGTGCTGTGTTTTGTGTGTGTGAGACCAATGACAATGGTGAGATATATAATGGTCAATATATGTGAGGAAAACAACCTACGTCCAGCACAAATGAGAATCCCTCAGTCTTGAAGTCGTCTCTGGACATACCATCCTACAGGCACAACATATCAACTGAACCGCACCTTGATAACTCTCTGCGAAATTGCCGTGCATACAACTCTGTGGAACTAGACACTGACCATCGTATTGTCAGCATTATGTCAGTCATCAGTTGGAGAATTAGCAAAGGAAATACTTGCAGAAGACCAATGTTCTACTGGAAAAAACTTACATGATCCCCTTGCAAGAGATAAGTTCCAGCTTGAGCTATCCAATCGTTTTGAAACCCTTCAAAATGACAACATCTCATCTATTTCCGAACGTTAACAGCTTTGAGGTATGTTTATCGGACACAGCCTGCCACGAGCAATATAAAAATATGGAAGAAATTAATGACAGCGCAAACGTAGCATTATAAATCGCAAAAGAACTTGCTGTGGATTGGACTCGAACCCACAGTACAACCCCAGTTTAGATATTGGCTGCGCTCATTCATTGCGCCACCAAGCGATGGGTTTTGCTCGATGGGTTTGCTCGAGTGTTTACACCATTTATTTTTATGTATGTCGTAATGGACGACCTGCCAACAACTGCTGTTGGCCTAGTATTAGCTGCACGCACCGAACACCGAGTTTCAGTAAGTCATGTAAACTTAGAGGTTATACAGTGGTGAGATTGTAGGCGCGAAAATCCAGAAGACGATACAATCTGGCAATAGGGACGTTGCGAAGACCCACAAACTGTCTATTCAAAATCACTCTCGCGTGACAAGATTTTGAATAGACAGGCGAAAGAATAGGCGTTCCCGTTGGACGTTTAAGTTTCTTAGCACCCTCCTGATCTTCAATACACTGTGTTAAACGGCCCACTGTTTTCCCGCCAAAACTTTCAAAGGTATAGCTTTATTCTTTTGAAATGTTTTGGCGGGCAATCAGTGGGTTGCATTACAAGAATATGCCAACAAACTATCTGTCATTAGTTTTGTGGCATCCACCGCCCAGCCCCATAATCGCTCAATCAACTACACATTTAGAGATAGAGAGGGGGTGGGAAAGAGAAAGAGGGAGAAAGCGGGAGATAGAGAGAGCAAGATGTTCGAGGGAGGAGAGAGATTTATATATTCCCATAGTAAAACAGACACATATCAGGCTCAGTGAAACAAAATATGTCACTAGAGATGTCTCCGACATATCTAGCTGTGTAATGGTGACGCATTGATACATACTGAGTGTGATGTAACCGCGTTCGGGAAGTTCAAACTCCTACGCTAACAGCCCATGAATTTATTGGTAATCACTCCACCATGATCGAGTTCAAAGAGAGTTTGCGGCATATTGCCTGAGCGTAGGCGCTTGAGCTTCAAATTTGCATATCATGGGGTTTATTTACAGCGCAGTGCTTCAGACGGACAAATAGTGTTTTGAAACATTCGGCATATCTGTCAATCAAAACAACTGCAAGGTGAAAGAGGTGTAAATGGAATTTGATCTGACTGAAAGTACACATGACGTAATGCGAAACATAATTGATTGGCATGACCTCGTCCTCGTCCGATATTTACACATAAAAAAGTCAAAAGTAACACTTACAGTAGAGTTGATTCGCCAGTTTGGAATAAGAAAATATTGCTTGATATTGCTTGTCAATATTTCGTGTTTTCAGAAGAGGTGAGGAAAGAGGCGCCGTTAAATGCTGTTTGCAGATAATGCAGTGTTGTCTGCTGGGACAAAGAACAAAGCAGAAGAGAGATTGGAGCAATGGAGAGCTTGCCTGGAAGACAGAGGGATGGAAGTAAGCAGGAAAAAGACAGAGGAAATGCAGAGGGTGACAGTGACGAAAGCTTTCAAGTACTTGGTTTTATCGGTCGAAGAGGATGGTGGCTGAAATAAAATGCTGAGTTTCTTCCTGGGAGTGACGAGACTCAGAAACGAAACTATTACAGACAAACTAAAAGTTGTAGAGTTTGGTGGTAAGCTGAGGTCTTGATTACGCTAGTGGGGTCACCTCAGACAAACCGAGCTGTCCCACGTTGAAAACGGGCGAAGGAAGTCGAGGTTGGAAGGCTGAAGCAAGCGAAGATGGAGTGATTGTGTCAAGGAGGATATAAAAGTACCTGGACTGACAGATGAGGAAGCCTTTAATAGACATCGTCTGTTGATTGGTGAGTTTTCTCTGGGATAGGCTCTTTTGAACTACAATAGCTTTTTCGCAGCTGCTACTGGCACTATTTGGAGGAGTGGTTCAACTTCGTATTTCATGCATAGTTCCACAGTAAACATCATTGAAAACATTGTTTTCAATGATGAACTTGTTACTTAAAACATCATTGAAATTTTAACTTCTTATGCTTCAGGTAGACAATGATGTATATTTATTAATCTTTCCCTGCAGATGGCCAGCGCACGTTAGTGTTGAAAAAAAAAAACATGTGCGCTTGGCCGGATTCGAACTAGCGACATTCGTATTACTAGAATGACGCTCTTGCCAACTGAGCTATCAAGCCAGGGTTGTTAGAGGAGCGATAGATATTATCTATAGGTGTTAGGTCCGAAAGGTGTCTATCGCTTTCCTAGCGGATAACATCAGAACGGTATATTTACATATACGATTTATATTTGTTTTTGAAATTTTAACTACTTAGTTCTCCAGGTAGACAAGGATGTATATTTATTCATCTTTCCCTAGAGATGGCCAGCGCAGATTAGTGATGTAATAAAAAACCCATGTGCGCTTGGCCGGATTCGAACAAGCGACCTTCGTATTACTAGCACGACGCTCTTGCCAACTAAGCTATCAAGTCAGGGTTGATAGAGGAACGGTATATTATCTATAGGTGTTTTTTCAATCAGGGGAGTTCCATGTGATAGTTTATGAAGATGGGAAAATACCAGTGATAAATTAACAGTGCAAGCAAGCGACGGTAACAAGTCGTCAAGGCATTCTTTCATTAGCCATGTAGCAAACAGTCCAACCCACATCATAACTATTAGGGTTTGTGCCGAATACTCACGCGTCACATAAATCATCAGGTAGGGAGAATTGTGATCAAGTGTTGACCGGAGTGCGACCGATATTCTCCCTAAATTGCGAAAACTCTACATTTCGCGCCAAAAAAGCGATATGTTGGAAGAATTATAAGAGTTATTAATCGGCATTTGCTTATCAAAAGCTCGTCGCCCTTCAAGGCACACCCCTACATACCATGGACAATTTAAAGCCGAGCTATACCGGGCGGCTGCTGTGGTAGACATATATTCAACATTAATTGATTAGCAATTTGATGAGTATCATAAAAGGCCTGAAAACAATCAGAGAAAAACGTCTTTTTAACGTGTGTTTTAATGCGATGATTATTTACCGATGTGCTTCCTTAACACTCGAATAATATCCGTTTAAGACTAAAGAGAGGAACGATACATCGAGCGGCTTTATTACAATTTGCCTTGCTAAGGTGGGCCTATATTATGCTACCAAATGCATCTACTTAAAAATATGAAACAAAATCTTACCTGCTCTTTCAGTGTTGATGATACTAGAAAACTTTGTCTTTTCATTCGCGGCACTAACTTGCAGCCCGTCCCCAAACTCTAGTGTTTGGTTAAAGCGCATATCGATTGCACTCCCCCCCCCCAAAAAAAAAAAAAAAAAAAACTACATACCATGGACAATTTAAAGCCGAGCTATACCGGGCGGCTGCTGTGGTAGACATATATTCAACATTAATTGATTAGCAATTTGATGAGTATCATAAAAGGCCTGAAAACAATCAGAGAAAAACGTCTTTTTAACGTGTGTTTTAATGCGATGATTATTTACCGATGTGCTTCCTTAAAGGTCCCAGGAAATGCAAATAGAATTGATGTGGTTTGTGTCAAGTCTACAAGGAGGGGCTGGAAAGCATTCAATAAAGCGCATATCGATTGCACTCCCCCCCCCCCCCCCTCCAACCCGGGATCCAGCGCATTGTACCAGCTTAGACCTCATTACCGGATTCCAGGGCCTGAGTTGAATTTGATTTGTGAATAATCCTCTGGAACTCGTGTTTCTGCAACAGGGGGATCCCGAACTGAATTCTCCCTTTCGCCATGAGTATTCGACACAATACCATTTAATTAATAAAATTGTATATAACGATGCAATGTTATCAGTGATCAATCGAGTGCAACTTGATCTAGAGTTGATTGAAATTTGTAATTGCGGGAACCTGACACGTAACCACACGTCATTAAAACATTTCTAGTGGCTTCACGCACACTTGATACGCGAACACATCTATTTTATTTGTTTTAAAAACTTGTTTACTTGCTACTATTAGGCACAAATCAGAGCAACAAAGAACTTGAAATTGGAACTCATTGTGCTGTTTTATTATTTATAGGTCAAGCTGTCCAGCACATGATCGATAAACAAAAGCATCTTCCGACGGTTTGGACTACGTACCCGATTCAGGTGAATGTCTATTCAATGACACCACGGGAAATGAGACCTACATTTTATTTCCGTGACGTTAACAGTTGTTGTGAGTATTGACGGACAGCCGATGACATCACAAGCTGCATACCAAAGAACTGCGTGTATTATTGTTGTGTACCTCAATATGAAGGAAGAGATGGTGCTTGCATTAATACACCTTGACACTCCCTCTATTAGGATAACGTTATTGACGTGTTGACTCTGTGTGTGTTACTTGTTCATGGTTCAATCGAACAAAATGACACCACGTTTCACGTACATTTAGTTTTCCTGCCCCGGTAAGTGTAGTTGATGTAATTGGACGCGGTTGATAGGTACCTGGTGTAATGACATACTGACGTTCTTTGGTGGGAATAATGTTGATATTATTTTAGTGTGAAGAATTATTAATTATGTGCTTGGAAACGCACACTGTAAACGCTTAGCATTTATTAAGCTGAATTTTGCAATCACCTTGCTTGAAGGACCCCTGATGACCTTGTCGTGATCTTTAAATTTTTCGGCATCAACAATCGACCCCGCCCACCATGTTTCGTCTGGATACACCAAAGTTTACCCCATTTAACCTCCTTTGACCTTGAATGATTCATGATGACCTTGTCGTGACCTTTAAGATTTTTGGCATCAACAATCAACCCCATCCTCCAAGCTTTATGTCCATACACCAAATGTTTACCCCATTTGACCTCGTTTGACCTTGAATGACCCTGATGACCTTTGATCCACTAACCAATACAAACTCGGTCTTCGGAAGATCAAGGGGCACCCACCCACCAAATTTCAGGAACATGCGACCCTCGGTCACCGAGAAAATAGGCGCAGTCAGACAGACAGACAGACAAACCACCGGTATTAATATATAGATAATTGTATTGTTTCAATGACACGCTGGGAATGTGATTCCATTTTACATGCCCCATTAATGGCCTTCATTTTTCCCATTTATACGAACATAGCTTTCAATCACACTTACATCATAACACACCCTTGCATCTTAGCATTTCGATAGTTGTAAGCTTATAACTGCGTATGTGGAAAAACCTGTAGCATGTGAGTCCTGTCGTCAAAAGCTTATTATGTTTCTGTGACAGTGTCGTAGAAACACGTAAGTCTCATTTATTTCAGACCTTTTTGTATCATTATGCATTAGTAGAAGTGGAGCTAATAAATCTCCTGGTAATCATCAAAATCCTTTCTTTGCAAAACATGAAAATTGTGCATAATCTTGTAAATACGTCCAAAAACTATAGTCATTCCTATCTTATTTCTCTGCATTAAGTATAATAGGAAACCTGGTAGATAACGCAATAGATGGATGCAAAGAGCTACTTCGACTAGTAAAGACCTCCCTAAAGTGGACAAGAACAATAAAGGCGAAGTCTACAAAGTGTAAAAGTCTGACCATGAAGAAGATCTATATCTGGAAGCAGATCAGGACACTGTGTTTGTAGTACAGCACCACAGACAATGGAACATCTCTTGGTCTGCCCACTGCTGGAGCAACAATGCACAAACAAGGACCTTGCGGAATTCAGTGAAGCACCCAGACGTTGTACCTATCTCTGGCTGGATCACAATTGAGAACCACAGCGTTTGGACACGACAAGAAGTAGATTCGCTTATTCCTTCCTGTCTGAAGTGACACAACTTTTGTAACAATCACTTGCTTCATGGCTAAGTACCTCGCCTTTGATTACAGAATTTGTCAAATTGACAAGTATATGTGCTAGTCCTATTGATTCTGTTGCAATATGATGAATGAATGAATGAATGGCTTACTTCGTTAGAGTTTTATGAATAAGAAATTTAAATGACAAGGATTAAACATTCTACAAGTGGCTCAACATGGATAATCTTTTTTTTTTTTTTCTTTTTTTTTTTTGCTGGTCACTTCTTCGAAGGTGTCATTTGCCCCGGGTCATTTGTTGTTCAAGCATCATCAATTTCATGTTATCTGAGCAGGATTAGGCTCGTGGTATAGGCCAACTTGAACCTGGTGAGCCACAAAAGCAGGTTGCAGCAACTTTTGGAGTGAGTGAAAACATGATATCCAACTTAAGTCCAAGTTACTTGAAACAGGCCATGTCACGGACAGGCCATTGAGTGGACTTTCCAGAAGCCACAGCGGAATTAAAATCGATTGCCACGGTTCAAGTTAACTTCGTCACCCGAAGATTGTCCTGCCACACATGTCCATGCAAGACAATATGACACACCCGTCTCTGATCAGATTACCTGAAACGGGTTCTAGTTCATGGTCCGTTTTCCTCATCATCATCACTTCATCATCTGTTTCGGCATCACTTTTGACAACAATACGAGGTTGGAACTTGAATCGGTGGCGTAATGTCACGTTTAATGACGAGTCGAGGTTATGGTATTAAGTTTGAACGGCTGAGTTCAGTTTGGAGATTGCTGTACTGACCGTGTTACAGGCTTTGGCGGGGAATCGCAATGGTGTTGGGTGGAATATTGATGGCAACAAGCAATCAGACGGCGGTTTGTTTTTGATAGAAACCTCAACGTAATGAACTATCGGGATGATGTCCTGAGCCCTTGCAGTTTTGGCCCTGTTGCAATACTCCAGATGACAAAGCTCGCGGGAGTTTGCATACCTGACGCATCTGACACATTTTTTCTGACGCACTGATGAATTTCGGAAACCTTCATGAATAAACCTGTGCTTTATCCGTTAAGGGTTTCCGAATCCATAAGTGTGCCAGGGTGATTCAGGTTTACGGAAACTTCTCAAAGCTCGCCCCTACAGGATGAAGGATGAAGATACAGTGGAATGCTATCAATCTTCACTTAACCCCATCGAACACTTGTGGATCAGCTTGGTCATGCTGAGTGTGTTCAATGGTAACTGACGCAACCACATTAGATGACTTGAGAGGGTTTTTTGAGGAATGTTGTACTATATACCGACAGGTGAGCGTATACCAAGACAGATGAGCAGCATGCGGAGGAGATGTCAGATAGTTGTGGCTGGTTGCATATTGGGGTTCCTCTCCAGGTACGCGACCATTATTTCTTAATGATTACAATTTCTTATTCCTAAGATTGTGCATCTGTTTTGTTCTAACTGGGGAAAATTACAATTTGGGAACATTATCTCAGAGCCCATCTGGCAAAGAAATAGTTACACAGCCATAAGCAAGCGATTGTATAACGTGGTTTTATTTTTAATACAACTGAATGATAATGATTACGAATTCCTTATTTCTGGAGATTGTGCATTTATAGGCCTGTGTTCTACTGTGGACATAACAAAATGGCAAATTTGGGACAGTATCTTATAGCCACATCTGCAAACAAAGGGAGGTCCTCAGTCATGAAGCAAGCGATTGTTACAAAGGTGGCTTTGTTTTAGACCGCGTGATAATAATATTTACAAATTCCTTATTCCTGGAGATTCAACTTATTGAATCTGTCACTGCATTGGGTCTGTTTTGCAGAAACAAAAACGAACTACACAAATCATTTTTGATCATGTTACAGGCCCAAAGATTAGCATTATTTATTCATTTTTGGAGTAAGATTGTCCCATAATTAGCAATAAAATATTTATAATTAGTACTAATTACATGATATAAAAATATACCTGTTTGTGTGCATAGCTGGTCATGTGCAAAGCCATTAGAATTCAAGAGAACGGCGGAGAATGTTCTGGAGGGTACTTGAGACTAGGAGGATCAGAACTAGCCTAACTCAAGGTGATGTGGGTTGGCTCAGAGGACGCCCTCCTATGTATCTTAACGGCACTAGTGCTGCTTGTGTGGGTTATGGCTAGAGAATTATAATATGGTAACATTGGAGCTGAATGCCGATTATGATGTTAATGGACTATATTTAGCACATGACTCATATAGAGAGGATCATATCCTTCTCTAAATTGGTTTTGAGAGGTAAAGCTCTGGTGAGAGAAGATAGTCAGAGAGTATCACAACATCTTACCCAATTATTAAAGATTTCTTAACTCTTGGCCAGTTATTAGGCAGAGTTTCCAAGTTGACCGTGACAGTAATCACAGTCTAGTACTAATCTCCCTTATAGTGGACATTGTTCCATAAGTAGCTCAGCTCAGCAGTTTCGTCCGATTTGTGTACCGGGTTCGGTTGTGTATTCCGTGGCCTCTGAATTATCCAAGGATAAACAAGCTACAGCACTTTGACTTTATATTTAGTCGACTCCGATCTTCGGGAGTCATTAGGAGCTGGCTTTCTTCAGTAGGACAAGTCGTCCGTGGAACTTCCCACTATGGGAAATTGGATTTGCGCTGGAATTATTCGCCAGGACTCTTTGGCAAGTTCGGCATCTTAATTGTAATCTCGCTGCAGCCCGCGTCGCGGCACACACCAGTTAGTAAGTTTAGTAGTTCCTAATTAACAACTTTATTATAGATCAATCTTTGATTATTGATACCTAATCGATGTTTTGAATGAGATTGATTTAAACACAACACTTAAAATAATACTTTTTTTAAAATTTGTAATCAAGTTCACAGTGTATTGTTAGTTATTCAGGAGTTTTTGAATCGTAGATTTGAGGTGGTTTTGGCCTTGGTTCAAGGTGACCGTAACAAAATTGGGGGCTCGTCCGGGAAAATACACTGTAAAAATTACAGTTAAAATTTTGAACAAATTTTGATTGTGTGTTTAACTTTGATATCGGTGCTAATATATTGTTATTTGTGACAGCAGTGTTTCATACACGATGGCGTTAACGCAGAGGAGTTTTTTAAAGATGTACCTGGGAGAAGTTTGATGTGCTCAAAAAGCCGGACTTAATGGAATTGATCAAGTATTATGGGATGGACGTTAGGCATTCCATGAGGACGGAAAACGTAATTAAAAATCAGTTGATAACCTCGGTGGAAGGAAGATTTGTAGATGAGGGCGGTTGGAGAAATTAGTGGAAATAGGATTCTGTGTCAATAGTGCTTTGATGAAAATGAAACAGTTGGAAATGCAAATGAGAATAGAAAAAGGACAAATTGGCTTTAGAACAGAAAAATTACATCGACGTCAATTGCTTTAATAATTTAAAATTAAAAAAAGAAAGGAAAGGCAAGACAAATGCAATAGAGAAGGAAAAAATTGAATTATTAGAAAGGCACTAAAAACAACAGGAACTAGATCCAAAATAAAAATGGAACAAAAAGGAAAAAGAAGAAAGATAAAAGGAGAAAATATGTGAAATTGGCAGAAATTGAAGCCAAAACAAATTAAGAACAAGAAACTTAAGGGAAAAATCACATAGGCTCCTCACACTCAGGGATTGATGCCACAGAATATCAAATTAGTTACGACATTTAGGGAAACAGGAAGTCTGACAAGTTATTTTTTGCACTTCGAGAAGATTTGCCGAAAGTATGAAGTGGCCTAAAGAGCAATGGACAACATGCTTTCAGCTTGTTAATTGGGAAAGCTAGGGATCTACTCGTCCCTATCAAATGATCAGTGCGGTGATTATGAAGTAGTAAGCAGTCTATTCTAAGGCCTATGGTAGTGCTGAGGCGTATAGGGCAAAAAATTTCGGATCGGACGTGCCGAAAAACTGCAGATCAAACTATGTCGAGTTGCTAAGTTCAGGAACAAATGTTGGTAGGTGGCTCACTTCAAGGAAGTGAAACAAAGATTTCAATCAACTGAGGCAGTTGGTTTGAATTGAGCAGTTCAAACATGCATTCATGCCCCCGACAATAAAAAATCATTTGGATGAACGCGATATCAAAGATTGAAAAATTGCAGCAACAATAGCAGATGATTACGCCCTCACAATAGTTGAGTTCCAGCAATTAGTATGGGTGGGCCTTAATAAGTCAAGTCAGAATTACAAGAGTTTTAATTCAAATAGGCCCTTACCAAGAGATCATTCCAAGTCATGGTACTTCTAAAGAAGTAACGTTAAGTTAGGTTCCTCCAGTCAGGGGGAATCAGGGGTCCCTCTAGTGGCCAAACCAAAGTCAGGGAATGGTTTTAAGTCAGATGTAACTTGCACATATTGCAAGGATTCAGGTCATGTAGGGCAAGCTGTTGTAAGTTGATGGGAAAGCAGATTGGCCATGTAGCAGAAGTCTGCCCCCACAGTTGTGCTGTGTCCCCTTAGACCACAGGTTAGTTTCCCAGGCTATTAAACAGACAGATGCTGAGTCTGAGAATTTAGGGAAGACTTTGACATTTGTTTTGGAGGGTTCAGTGTCTCTTGATGGTGACCAGTTGATCCAAATCCTATAAAAGAACTGGCCTTGACACATTTGTCCCATCAGAAGATTTTTGGAGAGTTTGCCTTTAGTGAATTGCTTCAACAGGTGAGAATGCTTTTGATCAAAGGTATAGGCATGGATATTATTAGTGTCCCCCTTCACAAGGTGAATTTGAAGTCCGATTTGGTCTCAGGTACAGTCAGAGTTGAGTACGGCCTGAACTTCCAGTCAAGGTGTTTTCAATGTTATTAGGGCATGCTTTGGCAGGCGGAAAGTACATCCCGACCAATTGTTACCCCAATCCCTGCACAGAATAGATAGTGGTGATAGGAATCGTGCAGTTTATCCAGCCTGTGTGGTTACTAGGAGTATGGCTAGGAAGCCATGCTTGAGCAAATATGATAGGAAGGAGGAAGACCTTGTTCCCAAATTTAGATTTAGAGGACACTTTCATGAACAAAATTAATAACCCGGTCAACTTCCCCTCTTCCGTGGAATAGGTTCCCCAAAACCAGAGTCAGGCCCTGAGCAGTTGCATAATGGGGATAATGATCCCTTAAGTCATACATAAGTTAGTTCTTGAAATGAGAAATGCTCCGCACTCAAGAATCTTGGTCAAAGGGCAGTAACCCTGCAGGAGTCTGATTATTGTTCCTGGTGTTTTTTTACAAACACAATGTGTGCTGATGAGAAATGGAGGCCACCTGAGGCTCCGGCAAATGATGAGTGGAAAAGTTGTTCATCAGGTAGTTGTCCCCAAGGTGTATCACAGGTATGTCATCAGATTGCCCATAATAGTCCCATGGCAGGACACTTAGGAGTCAGGAAGACACATGATAGGAATTTTTTTTTACACCACTTTTGTGGTGCCCTACACTCGAAATGATGTTTCGAAATACTGTAGATCTTGTCATACTTGTCAGGTTGTTGGCAGCCTAATCAAGAAATTCCCGCCCGCTCCTCTGAAACCGATACCGGAATTCGGAGAGCCATTTAGTAGGATCATAGTTGACAGTGTAGGACCTCTCCCTAGGACGAAGTCGGGTAATCGTACCTATTGACGATCATGTGTGTGTGCCTCTACCATGTTTCCTGAGCCATACCCTTAAGGACATATTAGGCTAAAACCGTATTGAAGGCTTTGACCAAGTTTTTCACTCTTTGGCCACTAAGTCAATATCAGTCAGATCAGGGTCAAATTTTACATCCCGAAAAGAATTGCCTATTTTCACGCAGTGTGTATGAGTTAGGGAATAGACATACTTTGTCCCAGTGCCTACCATGCCTAGTCCCAAGGAGCTTTAGAGAGATTCACAAACTCTGAAAGAATATGTTAAGGACTTACTGTTTGGAATTTGAAAAGGACTGGGACGAGGGAGTTCACTTGTTTTGTTGCTGCAAGGGAAGCCGTTCAGGAAACCCTATGTTTCAGTCCCTTTGAGTTAAAGTTTTTGGGCGAACAGTTCGCGTCCCTGAAATTCCTAAAGGAGAAATGGCTTAATGATGAAACTGACATCCAACCGTTTGGACTAGGTTTCCACAGTCAAGTATAGCCTCAATAGGGCAAATGAAACTTGCCAGGGGGAATTTGAAAGCAGCCCAGACCAAAATGAAAAGTGGTATGACCAAGATGCCACTGAGGGTCTTTAGGCCAGGATACCAAGTGTTTGTTTGTTTCCAATCCCTGGACCTCCACTGCAGGCCAGATAACATGTGTCCCTATACAATAGAGTCACAAGTAAATGAGTTGACTACATAGTAAAACGCCAGATAGGTTAAGAGTAGGCATTGTGCCATGTAAATATGTTTGAAGAGTATATGTAGGTCGAAAATGATGATGGCAGTGCAACACCAGTGTGCTCTGTAATTCTTGCTGATGAAAGTGCACTTGAGAAAATCATGAATCTGAAGTTTAAATAAATGCAAACAATGATGACAAGCAGCATGACTATCCAATCAATTTGCAATTCAGATGTGCTTCAAAGATTTGGATACACAACTAAAGGCCCATCTTTTCAGAAAATCACCAGTGTGAAATCAAGCAGTTTTGATTCCATGAAGTTGAGGATATTTTTTCCTGATGTCCCAGTAGAACCACTGCTGCTTATCATGATGTTGATGTGGGTGATGTTTACCAATACACAGCACCCTTACAGAGTAAATCCTATGAAGAAAGAACAATCCTCAACAAAGCGATAAGTACATGTTGGCAACAAATAATTGAAGCACGCAAAAGTGAGTGGAGTTCCCCATGTATTTGGTTCCAACACCTTATGGTTTCCCTTAGTTTGTGACAGACTTCAGAATGGTGAATCAATGTTCAAAGACTGATACATTTCCAATACCTCGTACTGATTATGCATTTGAACAAATTTGGCAAATTCAAAGTACGTCGCAAGTTTGAATTCTTTTAAAGGGGTATTGCAGGTTCCCTTACTGATCGGCAAAAGAAATTTCGGCAATTTGCACGCCGGATGGGCTTTTTCAGTATCAAGTTATGCCTTTTCGGTATGAAAAAAACGCCCCCGGCAACCTTCCAAAGAATGGTAAATCATATAGTGGCTGACATAGAAGGCTGTGAAGCTATGTTGATGATTGATTGTGTACAGTCAGTCTTGGGAACAAACACCATGGTCAGCTCAACATCACTTGTTTCAGAATTGCAGAAACAAACTGACAGTAAATTTAAGTCCAAGAAGTGAGTTTTTTGTCATGCCAATGTCACCTATTTAGGCCATGTAGTAGTTCAAGGCAAGGTCAAGCCCTGTCAAGGGGGCTAAAGTTAAAGCAATTGAGAAGTTCCCACACCTAGTACCAGGAGAGAAACTTCAGGATTCCTTAGGTATGGCTGGATATACAGGAAGTTTTGTCCAAACTTTTCAGATATTGCCATTCCTTTGACAATTTGCAGCCAAAACTTTAAATTTTGTTTGGTCGCAGGAATGTGAAATTAGTTTTCCGAAAATCAAAGCCATACATGCTTAGTGAACCAGTTCTGATTGCACCAGCTTTCAGACCAATTCAAGTTGCCCATAGATGCCAGTGACATAGGTTTGTGGTGGACGTTTCTTTATGCCAGAAGAAGAAAGACGGAAAAGAAACACCCTATTTCGTATTTCCTCCAAGAAGTTAACAAGCACCAAAGAAATTACTCACTATTGAGAAGGAGTGTCTTGCTCTGAATTTTGGCATTGGGTCATTTTGATGTATATTTGGGCACCACAGTGACCCAGTGCTTGTTTTCACAGATCACAACCCCCTCACCCTCATCCACCGATGAAAAACCAAGATCATAGGCTAGTGAGGGAGTTTGACCTTGCAAGAGGGACACCTAGACATCAACACATCAAAGGCAAAGTTAATGTGATGGCTGATGCCGTATCCAGAATTGTGTAGTTAGTCCAGAACCCAGAAAGCTTTTAAAAGGGAAGTGTAACATTGTGAATAAGTTATGTTATGGAAGTTTAAAAAATAATTAAGAGCCTAAATAGTTTTACGAAAGTTTGCTTTTCAATCAAACTTTCTTCTTTAAGGGTGAGGGTGTAACAGGCCCAAGAATTAGGCAATGATTTATTTCATTTTGATGTACGATTAATTCATCAATGACACATAACCTATTATAAATTAGTCAAGTAACATGATAGAAAAAATTATACTGTTTTGGTGTGCATAGCTGTATGTTCAAAGCCAATTAGAATTCAAGAGAACCGCGGATAATGTTCCTGGAGGTGACTTGAGACTAGGAGATCAGACTAGTCTAACTCAAGGTGATGTGGTGTCTGGCTATAGATGCGCCCTACCTGTAATCTACAGGCACAGTGCTGGTGTGGGTGATGGCTATGAGCATATCTAATAATGGGAACATTGGACTGATCCAGAAATTAATGATGTAATGGACTATATTTACCACATGCCTCATATAGAGAGGACCCGATTCCTTCTAGTCTTTGTTGAGAGTATATATAAAGCTCTGGTGAGAGAAAATGAGTCAGAGAGTATCACAACATCTTTACTCCAAGTTTATTAAGAGAGGTTTCTTAACATCGTGGCTCGCAAGTTATTAGGCAGAGTTTCCAGTTGCAGTGACATTAATCACAGTCTAGTACTAATCTCCCATATAGTGGACATTGTCATAGTAAGTCTCACTCCAGCAGTTTTCGTCCATTGTGTAGCCGGGTTCGGTTTTGATTCCTTGGCCTCTGAGTTTAATCCAAGGATTAAACAAGCTACAGACTTTGACTTATATTTAGTCGCCTCCGAGCTACTGGAGTCATTAGGAGCCTGGTTTTCTTCAGTAAGGACACGTCGTCCGTGGACACTTCCCACTATTGAAATTGGGAATTTTTGCGCTGGAATATTCGCCAGGACTCTTTTGCAAGTTCGGCATCTTAATTGTTAATCTCGGCTGCCAGCCCGCGTCCGCTGCGGGCACACACCAGGTACTTAAGTTTAGTAGTTCAAACTTAACAACTTTATTCTGCTAAATCTTTGATTATTGATACTAATGTATGTTTGAATGATATTTGGAATTTAAACACCATTAAAATAAAATACTTTGTTTTAAAATTTGTAATCAAGTTCACAGTGGTTTGTCTAGTTATTGCAGGAGTTGGAATCCGTAGATTTGGAGGTGGTTTGCCTTGGTCAAGGTGACCGTAACATCAAAAATACGTAATGGATGAACACAATTTTACATTATGTTACGCTGCAGTTCTTCGGAGCCCCTTTCACAATTTATTGGTTGCCTCTCTGTGCGGTAACCCAAGTCTTATTTCTATTTCAACAAATCAGTTATTTATTCACTACATCAGACAAAGCCGATTGCCCAGGTGTAACATAGCAGACGCGACGGTTTGGCGTTCAAAATATCACCACCCTATTTATTCTCATAAACCTGACGCAGGTTGTTTCGGGCATTTTCTGGGAATACTGTGGGTGGCTTGGAAGGATGTCAATTAGAGGTAGCATAATAATAATAAAATAATATTTTCTTAACCCTCGTCCAACCAAGGATTTGTAACACGCTCACGACCCGGGGGGGGGTGGGGGGGGTGGGTTTACCGCCATTGATTTTTTCGTAAGTAAGCGACAAACATCATCTTGTTTGTATCAGTGTGTCGCACATACGTCTTTTAATCACACAAGTACAAACATATCAAGTTTTTAACAATACGACGTCATAGTGACGTTAACTGAGAACCTTATTTACGCAAATTTGTAAACAAACTGCGGCCAAAATCGAGGGTTTTCGACCGTTTTTTGCCATTCCATGCAGCAAAATTGGTAATTTATTTGGCAATGATTTGGTGCCAAAGTAAGCATCCACATGTTATTACTCTAAATAGTAAGAAAAAATACAAGTGATTTGCTTACAGCTAAGCATCATACTTACACATAAAGTAACCATTTTTTTTGGCCATTTTACACAGTAAGTATAGAGCAAGGTGGCAACCACCCCCCCTTCCGACTTTTGATGGGACACCCGACCTCCCTGAAGGTGGTACCTCCATTGACCCCTGAAAAATGTAACGCAAAGGATGAATTACAATGACATAAACCTTAGATCCGTATTCGTTTGCGTGTTTTTGTGCGACAGGGGATCAATCCGTATTAAAGCCCCCCCCCCCCCCCCCTTGGTTGGAGAGGGTTACAATTTATGGGGAAATGAAATGTAGTATACGTCCCCTGGAACAAATACGGGTTGAAACCTATTAAATCATTTTCTTAATAGAACATGAACTCTAAATTAAATTAACTTTTTATTTCCATAAACATTGGGATATGATTTTTTTAATTTATGTCCTATTTACAACACTATGTTTTAATGAGAACCAGACATTTGTTAAATATCACCAAGCATGTAGGTTTTCTAAACACAGCAGACAAAGCATACCTTCGTAACGTAACTGCTCAATCAATAAACCCCCAAGGCATACGTCGATTATAATAGAAAATCGTTCTCAGTATGAAGAGAAATAGAGCATCACACATACAGTTCCTCATTAAAAAATAAACTTCTCATGGTGCGCCATAAAATCCATCTTGTCTATTTTTAAAACGGGCAATACTTATTGCAGTGGGTGTCCAAACTTGTGAGATGTAGAAATGATTCAAAACTCTCTCAATGTAAATCAATCACATTTCCATGATTGAACAGCATTTCCCTTTTCTATAATCCACAATTTTCAATTTCATAGCTGAGTGAGTTATCGGCTAATCACGAAAGGTCACTTGATAAAGACGGACAAGAAAGGCAAAATCGCATACGTGTCTTTGTATATATTGTTGGACCCATTTTTCCACAATGTTATCTTCATTAGATTTTAAAATACTGTAACATCTCCGTTTCACTGAATTTGAAACAGACCTGAACGGCTTTAATTTACTTACAGATGGGTGACAGATCGACAATCTCGTCGTTCCACTTCTGACTCCATCGAAATTGAAATTTTTGCTATCAGAAGAAAGTTATTTTTTGCTCTTTACTCCAGAGAAATTTAAGGTCCAGGAAATGGTATATACCTTTTGATGTTATGAACAAAAATGTCTCCAAACGTGGTCACATTAATTAATACACACTGTTCTATGGGGCAATTTAGCACACACTGTAATGCTTCTACTATCCAAACATCTCGACCGATTTATCTAATTTCGGACGTGATCTATAACAATTTTATAGAAAGCAAATGATGCAAGGAAATAAAAAACAATAGCGGATTTTTGGCAAAGCTCATACTTTTGGAGAAATCCATAAAAACGGCGACATTTCACCATCTCTTTTGTTTTGTTTGTTTACTTTCAAAATAAAAAAAAACATCTTTTAATTAACAGGGTTTCCTTTACATAGACGGCTCAATCATTTATTTAAAAATATAACTAAGTTGAAGACAAGCATTTAACTTGTACTATACGAAAGATAATTGTCATAGAATCATTTGTGGGCTGAAAATTTTGAAGAAAAAAATCGTCCATGGTTTCAAACGCAAAACTGACATTTAGGGATTTAAGGGGTATATTACAAGTTTTGAGATTATATCAACACTGATTGGATTGCATGGGAATAGAAATACCTTTGTACCCCGATGGGCGGGGATATACGCAATCCACACAAGACAGGACATTGTTAATTGTCACACCAAGTGACGTCTGCTAAAAATAAACAGCTCGCCTGATTGTTTTCTACAGGGTAGGCAATATACTAATTGATACTAATGGTAAGAAATTGACTTTCATGATCATCTCGCAAATAGCGTATTTACAAACTGGGGGAGGCTCCTAGGGGCCCCAAATTTGCCGTTGTGCTTGTACTGACGCTACAAATTTTAAACCCATCGAGTCGTTTTTACGTTAATTAGAAATTGGTAGAGTTCCTCCCTACGCACTAAAGGGGATTGCCCATGACACATGAAAGCTTAATAGAGTTACAGTGATTCTAATTTTCATTAGGCGTACGCCTGTGAGCTAGAACAAAGTACACATCTGTTTCACCTCACGTAAATCGTCTCTTTTTTCAGAGCAATTGTAAGCTAGTTGGCGACACATTTTTGACAACTAATACAAGTAGAGACATGTAAGAGCTATTACTTTTTCAGAACAATCCATTGCGGGAACCACGCCATATAGGCCTACAAAGGTCACGATGTTGGTTTAATTTTGCTTTTGGGTTATAGCGCCCTCCAAAATGCCATTTTCCTAGAGAGACGTGTTAAAAAATTGATTTTAAGGAAGAAAAGGGCCATTCTCCAATAAACTGTACAAAAAGCGGTTTTTCGTGTCCCTGTTAATGATGAATGTTATTAATACAGATTATAATCAGGAGTTATGTGTATAAAATGATCCGGACTAGAAGTTTTACTATTATGCCCTAATTATCAAGTTCAAAATGATAATATTGGATTATTAAAGTTTCGCAAGAGTTCTCTGAGAGCATGTCGCCAATTATTGCAGCCAGATACGTTACCAAAATTCGAATGGATACAAAAGTACCAACAAATAACGGTTAGAAGGATGTTGCAATATGTGATAAATCGAGCAGATGTCGATGTTACATTATATACGTTTTGCATAAAAATATGGTTTTAAAGTAACAATCTCTAGGCCTGGTAATGAACGAAATGCATCACGTTACGTTCATACCGCGCCAGATACGTTACCTACTTCCCGTTACGCTCTTGCTACACGATCTGATACATAAATTCGAATACCACACCATGCTTCAGTATGATGGTAATACCTGATAAGATATAGAGATTAAGATATATAGATTGAGTGTTAACGTTAGGCCATTATACTAAAAAATCAGATATTCTTTAAGATCACCCATGCATTGTTTCGTGTTATATTAAAGTTTACGATTTTCACTGATTTTAAAGAATTCCTTAATGTTGATATTGGTCATTTTGGAGACCAAACTTGAACACTTTTATCGGAGAATGGCCCAGAAATCATATTTGCCCGCAAAAAAAAAATCGTAAAATTTACACAGGATGAAATCAATAGTATAAATAATCGAAATTAGTCGTCAAAAGTGTGTTGCCATTGATATTTTGTTTCATTCTGGTTTTATCATAATAAATGAGACTTTCAAAACAGCTGTGAGTATTTCTTCGAAAGTATAGAAGGCTATTGGCCATAGTGCCATATTAATATTTTATATTTATCATATAGGGTTCACTGTAAAAACCAATGATTAATTAAAATTTAACAAACAATTACGCTGAAATACAAAATGGCCTAAGATATTTTTATTTGTGCTTAATAAAATGGGTAATATTCAATTATACCTGCTTTTGCAATTACAGCAATCAGCAAAGTCTGGTTGAATCAACACATTATAATTAGTGTATTTTTCTTTCATTTTTTCGCATCATTGCATTGAATGTTTTGTCCCTAGTTTTCTTAATCAACAATTTTGCTTTTATTTAAAATCCTTTGGGGAAGGTGGTTTATTATTTGGCCTCGGCCCTAGTGAACTTTGCTCAGGTGCGCTAAAATGCCAAAAGCTTTTGTAAAAAGCTTCCGGGTAATTATTTTCTCATCATTTCCGTTCATTTTAGCGAAAAAAATGTGAAGGTAGCACCTTCACCGGGGTTTAGGGTATGCCGTCAAAGTCGAAGGGTACGGGAGTGGTTGCTACAGAAGAATAGTTTAGGGTGCATTTTTGAAATTATTATGCACAGTATGGCTCTAAAGCTCTACATTAATGTAAAACTAGTCTATTGCCATCATTTGGAGCAGAAAACGGCCGTGATGAAAATCGTATTTTCCTATACCATTTTTTTAACGCAAAATCGGATTTCCGCATATTTTATATGGAAAATCCCAATTTGGCCGACTCGCGGACTTTATAACGTCATTGTTATACCATACTAGGTATGTTAGTACTTGTTTTGATATCAATGGAAAGAAGATACCATAGCTATCCATTGGTATCAAAATCATAAGCATCGGGTGCTTATAACGAATTCTCGAGGGGGGATGGTAACACCCCACCCGCCACCCCCTTGGTAAACCTTGTTACAAAAAAAGGCTTGGTAAGCCCGAGCGTTAAGTGTTGATACTGGTCAGCGGTTGTTTTGTTTTAACTTTAATTTTTTTTAGGTGTGTGCTATCATATTTAAATGTCTTTTCATAGTTTTGACTATAAGGATTTGAGTGTTTTTAATTTTTTTGTAAAACAATCATTGTGCACCTTGAAAGGCTGCGGTCACATTTGGAAATGTCACATGGGGAAAAATTTGGCCCCCTTTTTCATATCCCCAAAACGAAGGATATAAAAAAGAAATCCCCAAATCCCAGAACATATTCACAAAGTAAGAGTCGTATAAATGAAATTTAAAGGTGCATTTGGTGATTCCAGCAGCTTCTCTCTTGTTTGTTGTTCACTAGATATCCTTGAGAAAAGCTTATTCACAAAACAAGCAAAAAAATTTGAAATTGATTACAATCTGGTGGTTTTGTGTTATCAGCAATTGTTTGTGACGTACGGTCTTATAGCTGTAAATTATATACAAATTACGAATTTGCATAAAGATACGAATACGACCGAATTTGCACATAAGATTAGGTACACATGTGCATTACTAGGGCTAACGGTTAGATGGTATAAAAATCTCATTATTTTAGGTAGTCAGGGGACGAGGTTGTGGATCACGATATAAGGTCGACTTTGATCGAAGATACTGCAAAACGCAGAACATGTAACGCAATGACCTCGGTCAGTCAAGAAATGAGAAAATTCTAGATATCTAGATATATTAACATAGACTAACATACAAAAGAAATTACAGCTGGGGGAATTTATACTAATGGTGGTAAAGAATAATACTTAACCGACCGAACAAGGCTGTTTGAATAAGAATATATTAACTGATGTATTTCAAGATCACCAACATTTAAAGATAATTTAAATGCATCGCAGTTAATGTATGAAATGTGCGTAATATACCATATATTATACCCATATATTAAATTGGTATAATAGAAATGCAGGCAGCCTAAACAAGCGGGGAATGACAAGATTTAAAAATGTGAAATTATAATGGATTTCACAAATACATATCATTGTTTGACGCTTTTCATTATCATATTATCACCTTGTTATATCTTACAACTCATGGTTCGCGTATAGGTGATGACAGCACCACTGTTGTGGTGCTCTACACCCGTATTTTAGATACGCCGGAAGTATACTAGTATCACATACTTTCAAGTCCTGTCTTCTGTAATATTAACATTAATATTATAAATAAAGACTCCCATGTATTCAAGTTATTTATATTTTGTAGACGTTATTAATTCAAGTGGAATCGCTCGTTTTATTTTTGTTTAAATTTAGGCTAGAAAACTAGTTTATCCATCAACGTCTTCAATTGTATTACAATTATATTCATATGTTATCCTAGTTGCACAATTTGATAGCTGTTCAGGACATGTCTTTTATTTCTATGAATATTGTGCAATTTGTACACCGAAGCTAAAAGCCAGAGAAGCTAAAACCATAAAATACTTTCAAAACAATGAAGTTCAAATTCAGGGTTGCAAATTAGAGCAAACCATAGTGCGATCAAAATGATCGTCATATTCCAGGATTTGTTTCAAATTTTTTAGAACCTGCACACCAGGGTAGGATAACTGATTCTTTCCCTAAGGAAGATAGATAAAGTATTTTATCTTCCATATGCAAGGATTATGATAACCCCAAAACTGCCTCTATATCGTAATCCCTGCACCCTTTCCCACCCAATATGGTACACGTGGGAGTGGTGCTTGTAACGTGTATTACGGAGTGCTTTTCTGCTAAAGCAATCTAAAAAGCAGTTCTATAAAAAGAAGTAACAGCCACACAAAGTTAATAAATGTAAAGAGAACACCAAGGACACGCACGTACGTCTGCCCCATTGGCAAACTTGGTCCCATATTTCTTGTTGAGAACATTCGACACATTTCGTTAAAGGTGTCATCCTTCATTAGACCACATTGTTGATTTAAATAAATCAAAAACGTGGTTATATTGGCAGTTGAGTTTTGAATTAGTATTTCCTATTTCTTCCGAAAGGCCGAAAAGAACTTGTTAAGATTGTTTGGAGTCGTATCCTTTCACTCATTATAATATCATTTTTTTCCTTTGTCTCATCTTCGACACGCACCAACATGCTTAAAGAACTCGAGCTTGCTCCTTTCTTGACCTGACTTTTAAAAAGGGAGGTAGCGTTATTTGTCGTGTTAGATCTAGGAGCATTTTCCTACTAAACACAAGGCCGGGACCCGCCCTGTGATTTTTGAAAAGTGGCAAAAATGTCATTTAGGGATTTAAGGGATATATGACTTTTCACTTCGAAAAAAAACATCAATAGACCCATTTTGTTACAAAATCTGGGAATTTATGTCTGAATTGGTAAAATTTACTACCCAATATAATAAATTAATTTTACAATACATGTACACTATTGGCCTATAGGCAGTAAAATTCTAATTCGATTTACGGGAAGTAAAATGCACATCATGAGAATAACTAAAAGCTATCTGCTAAATGTCGCTCATATCTAATTTGTAATAAGGGCTGTAGAAAAATAGACTGTTTTTGATGTTTCGCATTTGCCACTAATAATCATTATAATTTACGGTTAAAATCTTTTCGATGTTGTTGTTTTTCTCTTTTCTAAATCGATATTTTAACATGAAATGTATCACATATTTCTTAGGGTTGAAGGACACCATCGGCTTTGGTATTACAAGCTGTTCAGTAATTTTTTTATGATACTCCCACGTGACCCAATAGTACTAAGAGTCAAACAGACGTTTAACAAAGAAAGTTTGTTTCTGTTTATATAATAACGGTGTGTGTCGTTTGTAATAATTGGTTTCTTTTGTTTAAAGTAGTTATTTTAAGTTAGTTTTATTTTTTAAAACTTGGTGCGACACACTACTGTGTGTCTTAATATAAAAAATAACGCTAAGGTCGTATATACACTTCTTTCGCTTTAATACGAGTTAATATTAAAACACGATGTCCAATTTACACGTACTTGCACCAATTTCACAAGGGGAAATATTTTAAACTTGAAGCTTTCATTCAATATCGTATCTCTCAAAAACAAATCCAATCAGCAAAAAAAATGTTGAGGATATGTCTAAAATTATTTAAAAATTAGTCCAGTTTATAGGTTTCGCTTTTTCTATGAGACGCCCGTATATTGGTAATGAATTGATGAAACACCACGCTTCTCACTCCTTTCCTCACTTTAAACCATCATGTCTTCCAACTATACTGTCAATGAATGTGAAGGTATAGTACCGGTGTTATGACGCACAGTATGTGTCTTTCGAGATTTCGTGGTGGTATATTACACATTGTTCTGAGAACATTCATATCAACTTTAAAGGAAATATGTCAAGATTTTTGTCAAGCTCAGTTTGACTTACATTCATAAAATATATGTACATACATCACGAATTCCCGAAAAAATAATACAATTTGATGTAAAATTAACAAAATAGAGGCATTTTAATTTTTGCTTTTTTGACATACGAAGAAAACGGGCGGATTTTTCGCCACGGCTTCATTGATCAAAAGCGCCCAATTTTGCTCACCTCGTGACGTCAAAGTGATGACCAAAACATCGTGTTGACTCGAATTGTTATTGCTGACACTGTAATATTGATGGATTAATGAAAGTAATAATAAAATTAGAAAAATAAGTTACAGAATGACATATTTTGTTTCATTCGTTGTGTTTTAATTATTATTAAGTGGCAACACTGCGATATGATGGTCACAACGACGTAAATTATGGATGGTCATCACTTTGACGTCACCATTTGCCTGCGATGTGGATTTGTCGGAATCGTTTTCGAGTAAGCTATTGGGCGGAAAATTAAAAGGGCAAAATACTCAACAAATGTGGACAATTTTCAACTTATTTTGATTTATATGTAATCTACGTTACTTAAGCTTTCCATCCATACCAAATTTTCCAAATATTCAGAATCATGACATATTTCCTTTAATATCGCAGACAAACAGCCCGCGTCTTCAAGCTATTTTGACGAAGCTATTAATGCAAGTAAGTGCGATCGCAGACTTATTTCAAAATTTAGGCCAGGAAACTAGTTCCTCGCCAGCTGCAATTGTGTTATTATTATTATTTTAATTCTCTGCCCTAGTTGTATAACAAAAATTGTACAGCCCTTAACAGAGTATTTCTGATAGTAAAGAAATACAACTATAAGAATAGATATTACTATATTGGTGATTATATTCCAAGCAGAACGTTGCATTGCGACCAACCGAAAGCAAATGGCAGAGTATTAGTTGTATGGAAGTGTATCTAATATGATTTGGATGAAGTCATCGATTTCACCTCACGCTATTATAGTTGTAAATCTTATTGAGTTAAACACTGTTTTTTTTAATGAAACTGATAAAATCGTTCAACTTTAAATATTAGCTAATATTGACTAAAATGCTTTGTAGAAAGAAAGCGTCACACCCCAAACAGCGGTTTTAAAGAAGGAAAGTCCCGCTTTTCACAATGAGAACCCTGGTTTCTACATCCCCGGCTCAAGCTGTGGACTTTACATGAATTGGTTTTCTGTGGTACATACTCGATCACTCTATTTTGTCATGGTATTCTGGTTACTCCTGTTTCAGGAGTCGGACCTCTCCCACGAATCTACATTACAAAGCTACCCCATAATAAAGTGCCTTATGAAACCACAGGTTATACGTTGCGCGGTTATTTTTTCTATATATTACTTATATACACAGCTGTTGAAAGTCTCATTATTTATGACAAACCAGAATTGTTATAAAACAACAAATATCAACGGCGACACCTTTTAACAACTACACTGTTAAAAAAATTTCCGAAATTTACGAGAAATTTCAGGCCAAGCATATTCCTGACATTTTTTTAGGGTAATTTACAGAAATTTCGTCAATACGGAACTTGACTAATTGTTTACAGCAAATTGTGCGCTATATTACGGAAAGAATTGTATTCTAACAGAAGTTCTTCCGTATTTAAAATAACGGAACCAAACAACAAAAAAATTCCTAAATGCTGCAAGAATTTTTGGAAATATTTCCGTAAATTAAATGTTATTATGTTTTTTGTTTTTATTTTTATTATTGTTTTCCTAAACAAAATTTACTTACTCTCCGGACCACTCTGTTTTCTTAATTTACGAAATTTTTAACAGTGTAATGTTGTTATTTAATCACTGCCTTCATCATGTGTACATTTTACGAAATTTCATTGCGGGAAAATATTTTTTTCCATCTAGTTTAACGCATCTCTCTATGGAGAATCGGCATATAGAGGGCGCTAAAACATGCAAATCATGACTTTTGTAGGCCTATATGGCAAGATTCCCGCAATGGATTTTTCTGATTTTTGTAGAGGTAATAGCTCTTGCATGTTCCTACTTAAAACAGTTGTCGCCACTACTTAAAATTACTCTAAAAATAAAAAAGAAGATTTGCTTGGATTCAAACAGCTGTGTACATGGTATGTAGAGAATTAGGCCACTGAACTGAACTGACACACCCGAAATAACGACTGCATAATTTAAAAGCAAATGACAAAGCAGATACACGTCAGGACGTAACTGTCAACTTGATACCGAACACTCTAAGAGTAGTTAGACTAGACGAGTAAACCAAAAAGGAACCAGCGCTTAAGGCTTATTAAATCACGACACTCTTTGTTAGATCACGCAGTACAATAAATCGATCACAAGTTTAAATCTAACTTATTAAAACGTATATTCCATTGGTAGAGCATAACAAATGTCATGTTTTACTTTGGTGAAGCAATTTGAATAGATTTTTCCTATCTGATACCTGTTATCATCCATACATGGTTACAATTTGGGTTGGTACATTTACTGACCCCACTTTGCCTGACACGACTCAGAATTCAGCAACCTTTACGGAATAAAGCACAGTATCACGTGCACTTTATTCCGTAAAGGCTGCTGAATTCTGAGTCGTGTCAGGCAAAGTGGGGTCAGTAAATGTACCAACCCTTACAATTTTAGGAGCTGCTTCAAATTCCCTTCCCGGTTGCATGGCGGAAGCGATGCATGAACCAACCCTCCATGTTGGAACGATTTGGAGCAATAGAAATCAGTTCCAACACCAAAGAACCGGGTGGACCGGAACTAACGAGCATCCGGTGGTTGTTTGGTTGAAATTTGATGCTGGCCCAGGCCTAATCTATACACCCTATGCGATAGCTAGCCATGCTGTAGGACAAGAGAGCCACATTACATGACTACAATACAACCACCTGTTATTGAATTCCAGAGATGCTCATGTTGTAAGGTAATCTATTATACTCTTGGTATTTCCTCCGTAGGGCAAGGGAGAATTAATTTCAATCACCAAATGATACGTCGTATTGCATAGGGTCTATAGACATGATGACCCTGGTGTTTATACAAACACCGGACAAACACATATTTTTCTGTTAGTACATCGTCAGATACCAAAGCAGGATCAATGCGCAGTATAAAATGGGCCACGTCTAATGAAGCTGTTTTGAAAGCAGAGATCTGCGTATTGACTGCAATTTGATTGTTTAACGATTTAAATATTGTTCCAAATGAGAATAGAAGTAGATAGAAGTAGAAATAGAAGTAGAAGACACCAATGTTATCAAGATTCAAGATTCATTTATTCAGCATAACATATCGTACGTGACAGAAATGTATAATACAGTATATTATATATTACATAATAAATGAAGTATCAATTATAAACTGTAATAAGATGAGCAGGTGCGGAATATGATATGCTAGGACCAGTAATGGACAACCCGATAGGGCTTATAGTTATTACTGGCCCTGTAATCCATAAAGTAAAATATACTAAATATTACAATAATATTACAATGATGACACAAGTAAGGGATGATATAAGATATTACATAGGTAAATATACATAACAAGAAAACAAACAATAAATCTAACCTAAACATACACTTAACGGGAATACAGGTTACGGGAATTGAACAAGAAAGACAGACTTTTCAACATATCTTGCTGAGGTATGTAATACTATAGCATAATGAGGAAGCAGAGGTTGAAGAGGTAGAGGTGAAGAAAAAAAGTACTGGAGTGGAGATAGAAATGAGATGAAGAATAAAGTGAGGAGAGAAATAAGGACTTGGGGAGTAATTTAATAAGAATTGTACTGGTTGATGAAATGTTTTTTCAGTTGAGCTTTGAAAGTATTTTTGTTTGTAATTGTTGTGATGGATTCTGGGAGATCATTCCAAAGTTTTGCGCCGTGATACTGAATAAAGTGCTTTTTAGAGGTAGATTTTGGGAGGGGAAGATGAAGTTTGTCAGCTTGTCTGGTGTTATAGCTGTGGATTTGTCTGTTTGTGGTAAAGTAATTCCTGAAGTTCGGAGGTAAATGATTGTTGTGATAGTCAAACATGAAGAGCGCTGTTTGAAGTTGGTTGAGGTGTTCTAATTTAAGTGTTTTTCAGTGAGTGAATAAGGCAAAAAAAACGGGGTGAATTCTAGGGGGTGGTGAGTTTGTGATAGTGCGAATGGCCCTTTTCTGTGTGATATTAGTTTGGTGAGTCTTGAATGATAGTTGGAGGCCAAATGATGTTACAGTACCTAAGGTATAGGAGAACTAATGTGTTGTAAAGTTGATTTAAGGGTTGTTGTCTGGAAGGTGATGGTTAACTCTGTAGATTGTACCATTGGTGAGACGGGCTTTGGTAGTGACAGAGTTGATGTATTCGTTCCATGTAAGTTTGTCGTCGATTGTAATGCTAAGAAAATTTGGTGGCGTGTACCTGGGGATTGTCTGGTTTCTTGTTAATTTTGTTGTGATTGGTGTGGGCTGTTAGAGAAAAGCAATGTTTTAGGGATTTTTTGAAACATGAGAGAACGTTTGTTAGCCCGAAACCAGTCACTGATTTTTGCGAGTTCATGATTCATGTTGTATAAAAAGTTGCTATTAATGTTAGAGGTGACGATGAAAAATGTTTGGGTCATATGCAAATAAGATTCGTTTTAGTGTGTGTTAGAAGATGGTGGGATGATGTATTCAGGAAATGATGACAAGTAGGGGTCCACGGATTGAGCATTGAGGGACGCCAAACTGTGATAGGTTTGATTGATGATGCGGTGGAGTGATTGATTGTGAGCGGTTAGTAAGGTAACACCTGAACCACTCAGGCTCCTCCACGGCACCGTCATGGTAACCGTGTGAAGAGAATGTGTGATCAATGTGTCGAAAGCCTTGCTAAGATCCAGGATACCCCCAGGTGTGGAGTTTATTTTTAGTGCAATGTTGAGGTTAGTTGTTTAGTTCAAGGAGTGCCATGTAGTTTGAGAAGCGTTTTGGGCCTAAAACCGTTTTTTTCATCGACAAGAATGTTGTGCTATTTAAGAATGTGACAGACGTCTGTACATGTTTTTTCAAGTAAGTTTTGAAAAGATTGAAGCACAGAATGGGCCTGTAATTTGCAATGTTATTTGCGGTCTTTGTTTTTTTGTAAATTGGAATGACTTTGGCTGATTTGAAGGTGATCTGGAAAATTTCCGGTGAGAAGTGATTGGTTAAATATGCGCAGAGGCGATATGATGTTAGCATATGTTTGTTAGCAATCCCGGATCTATCTTTGTTCGGTACCCGGCAACTTTTTCCCAGGTTTCACAGGTGGCGAAGTTTGTGCATTTCTTCTACATTAACTGGATTCAGAAAAAATGGAAGTGATGTGTTTTTGGAAGGTGTTTATTAATGAGTTAATGGAGGTGGAATTTGTTAGCCAGTTTTTGCCCAGGTTGGTGAAGTGATCGTTAATGCGTTTGCTATGTCAAGCTGGTCAGTTATATCTCTTATTATTAATGAGTGAAAGGGTCAGTGATTTTTTAGTGGAAACCTTCCTGCCTAGAATGTTGTTTGAGGAATGTCCATGTTTTGGTAGACATTTTTGAGTTTCTCGAATTTGTTCTGTGTTGTGTTTTGCTGGCATTAGGAATAATGTGAGTTAATTTGGTTTTGTATTGTTGGTATTGTTGTTTGGTTTTCTGGGTGTGTTTTTCCTTCAGGTAAATTTTTTGTAGATGCCGTTTTTTTTGATTGACTTGGAAATTGGCTGTTGTCCATCCAGGGTTGCTTATGGTTACGATTTTTAAGTTCTTCTTTTGTCGGGAGGCCGGCTTCGTTTCCCTGTTTGGTCGACGTTGCTAACTGCAGTTTGCTGTAGTCCATGTTACTGGTCATTGTTCCATGTGCGTACTAGGTTCCCATGATTCATGTGTTTGAGTCTACGTTAAATGTGAATGTTTGTACTCTGTCGTTCACGTTAGTGATTGATTGTTTTTGTGGCATGCATTATGCTTGATATCTTTAATGAGGAATTTGGGAAGTGATCTTAGTGTCCCAGTGACAAATATACCTGGTGTGGATTCTGTGCCAGTGGAGTGGTGATAATGTTACTATGAGTCGTGTGGCTGTATTATGCGTAATTCTTGTGGGTCTGTTAATTTTGGGAATATCGGGTTTGCAAGTGAATGTGTAATAAATCATTAATGTGTGGATTAGTGGATTAATTGAGAAGATTGATATTAAGTCACCGACAATATAGACTTCACGGTTGGGTTTATTAGGTCAGCGAGAAGCTGTCGAGCTGTGTAAAAAATTTTGGATTGTGGTGTTCATGCAATCTGTAAATAACTCCAACGTTACGTGTTTGGGTCTATTGTTGGTGTTAATGGTGAATCGATGAAAAGTGAGTCACATTCTGGTCCGTGGTGTTTGTGGCAATGATTTTATATGAGAGGTGATTTTTTTATGTAAAGACAACGTCCCCTTCCTCTGCCTGTGAGCGGTCCTGGATGTACGTGTAAGCCATTAAAGTTAAGGTGGTGACTTGGTGTGCCAGTAAGCCATGTTTCTGAGAATGCTAAGACAGAGAAAGAGTGGTTGAGGTGATCAGTAGTTAGTGAGTTCTCTTCATATGATTTTGTTTATACTACGACCTTTGAAAATAAATAGGAAAATATTCATTGCTTGATGGTTTATTAGTGTGTTGAAGCTGTCGTCAGTGTGATAGCGGAGTCAGAACCAAATTGTGTTTGTGGGTGTCATGAGGATGGGTGGTCACATTTTGAGATTGATATGGGTCTGTATAATGCGTTGATGCAAAGGGAATTAAGTTTGATGATGGTCAATTTAGTGTTGGTGAAAAATTTCAATTAATGATGCGCGAAAGTCTTCGTCGTGAAGCTTGTGGTTAAATGGCATTTCGTATATTGCAGGGCAACGGCATACTGAAATGGATAAATCAATGGAAAGTAAAAGCGAGGGGGTTTGAAGGAGAGACGAGAGAACGAGAAGAAGCGAGGGACTAAGAGAGAGAGAGGGGAGTTACTGGAGTGGGAAACTTGAGAGATGGGTTGGAGCGTAGCTTTGAAAATGGCCGCACATTCGACAGAGAAAAACACGGGGGGGGTTTTCAATTGCTCCACACCGGGTAGATAAAGGTCAGACAATACCTATGGACAAGAAGTGGTAGACAAGTCAGACAAAGACGAAAGCAATGACAGAACCCAAGCACAGAGTAAAACAAACAGGGTCTAATATAATACAATAGCTGAGATTCTTTAAGACCAACACTTAATCCGCATAATTTACAAAATTGAGTTATACATACAAGTGTTAACAGAATTAACAAAACCAATTAATTAAATCAGTATTTCTACTTACACTAAGATACAGTATTACTTAAGAGTTATGGTTTGCTTACAAGTTGAAGGACTTTTACAATGGTAGGAAAAAACATAAATCAGGGTTTTGGTCACAAAAGACCTGCAGAAGAATATGACAATGGGGTGCATGGTTCATTAACATGTCGTAATCACCATGTGTCCTTGGTCCAATAACGCCTCATTATTTTTGTTCAATTGTGTTATTGTAGTGTATTTGAATGTAATATCGGAACATGTAAGAAAAGAAATCAGGTTCTCAATCAAAAATTTACTCTTCTTGTGGGTTTGCAGCTTGGGTGTACTCGACAATCCCTATCAATGTATAACTATTGACATATTGATTAAAAGAATATCATTTCCCTGCTTAAAATCAATCGTGTCCCTGCTTATCTTTAGCAGCTGAATGAAACTTGTCGGTCATTATTTGATCCTCCAATTTATATGATACGAGATTTTATTCAAAAATGTGAAATAGTAGTTTAAGCGAATGTTTTGATGACGCCCTTTCGCTTAAATTTGGGATTTGGTTCAATAATTAAATTACAGACTTACCGGATTATGGGATCCAATCGTGAAAATCTTCGGTTTTTCTGTGGAAGATTCACCTACAAGTGGATAGAAACAAATTTCAGATTGAATGTCACTTAACACCATAGTAGTTTCCCAAAAATCTCATTCTGAAATCAGTAATATGTTCCGACACGAACTGCCTTTTCTGCTTGGATAAGAATTTAGAGATTGTATGATATTGTAAACAGATACCTGGAAATTGTCAACTGCGGAATACAAGGTAAAGTGATCCCTTTTATCATGTTTCCACAGTATACAATTAACAACTGACGCGACGGATTTCTACAGACGGTCCTTATTGCATTGCGAAAACGTAAGTTTTGTATTTTTATTGAATTAACATTAAAAGGTAGTAGTTTCCGTCTATTATCAAATGAAAGGTAAAGTTTTGCCCTTTGAAAAAGAGGATGCACTCTTCGATTTAAAATGTCTACTTCGTTTTCAGCAGCTGAAACCAAGTCTATCAAACTTAAAGCCAGTCGCCAGTCAGAAATACACAACAATCTCTTCGGAAGCGGTTATTTTTTCGCCTGGGGGAGGATGGAGGAATGCAACTTTCCTTCAGCTAGAGCTTTTACGTTTCCCCCTTCGCTTCCGTTTAGAATTTTGAAGTCCAGATTTCCCTATCCTTGATGACAAATTTCTCCCCTCTCGCTCACAATTTTTCGGACTCCTCACCCCGATATAAACAAGTCATAGACCCACTTGGTGTTAACACACCAATGTGAACTCGCCCACCGGCTTGATGTACAATAAACCCGAATGGAACTTTCTACCTGAAACCCTCGTCAATATCACTACAACTGAAGCATTTAAAGAAGAAACAACCAAGTATCTAAGAAACCAACACCCCCAGCATCTAACTAACGTCTAGCGCACTCACTAACCTCTGCGTTTGACCTCTACTGTCGAGGAGCTGCAGAGTACATCTGTCAAAGTTTGGTTCGTTTTGATGAGTTGCTATATTGAAAGAGTCTTGGCCGCCATCGTCTGAGCCCATAGACAATATTGAGGTATAGCGCCACCAACCTAGCTACCAAGTCTTGTTCAAATCAACATGTATTAAGTCATTAATATGTTATCGTTATCAAAAAAGGAGTAACATTGAAATCCTATTCATAATTTTTGGTAAAATCAGCGATTGTTATTGTTTATATTTCGAGCATTATGCCACAAATGTATGTATCTGAAAACATCTCAAATGTGTTAATATTTCAGCCTCGTTCGCACCATTGGAAAATTGCAGGTGTCTCACTGAAAGGAATCTCTTATAGCTCGCGCCCTTCCGGGCGCGAGCAATAATAGTTAAGATGCCATTCCCGAAGTGTCGCGTCGCGTGTACTTGTACCCGAAAAGAATAATTCCTTTCTTAGGTCGATCTATGAACAATATAATTCCATATTCAGAAGGACACACCTGGCGCATATGAGATCTAAGCTTGTCCATAGTAGAGTTCAAATTAAGTGAGACTTCTTGCATATTTCGATGAGGCGATATTGATATGGGGTTCGATACCGGGCCATGCGGAGACTCGGCCTTTGTTGCATTACAAGACATATTGTGTCCATCGTAAAAAGTTACTGTACAGAATCGGCTTACTGGAAACTGATGCATTCAGTTCAACGTTTAATGAAATCTTAGATGTGAAATAATGTATTTTAGGTCAACATTTATTTACAAGCTACATTACTATACATTGTATGAGTACCATAAACTTTTTTACCTGTGACCATTAAAATAATTCCTCTTACCTCTCACGGTGAATGGACAGACATAAAACTTTTAATGAGGTCTCACTTATTTTGAAATCTACTATGATGACTCTTGGCGTACTGCTCAAAGCACTTTTTTTACATTTTGCAACACATGCTATTTTGAATTATGTTCCCATAATTACGAAAATAGAAGCATATTTATTGCACTAACTAGTGCTCTTGTTTCATAAAAAGATGTTGTCAGTATTAAATTGAAGTTCTTAAAAAGTCACAGGTTGTGCTCAAGTATGGACACTACACTTTTTGTATCTATTCACAAGTGATCAAAAAGGGAAACGACTGATATACGGCTACTAGATTGTCTTTGTTTGGAAGTGTTTGAATTGCACTCGTTATCCTATGTAGAAAGTTGACCAAAAAGGGCCACCTTGGTCTGTCTTTGGTGCTTTCAAAGGTATACAGGTCATAACATCTCTAGCTCAATGGCTCGCATAAACCACATAACCGCCAAGATTTCCCTCCACTAAAACATTTACGGACGCGTTTAGGTTTTGCTTCATTCAAAGGAATATGGCAAGAATCAAAATATCATTCAGAACAGAATACAAAATTGTAACAAAATAGCTCACCCGCTCCTGGTGCGTTCAGCAAAATATTAGCCAATCGCATCAAGACGTCAATAGTATGAGCAACGATATTTCCGACATCTTCCACAGATTATAAATATTCACTGGCAATATCAACATGCGTTGGTATGTTCTTAAATAACAGTAACGGGGATGGCATACCACCTCTTCACATAACTTGCAGTTCACACACGCAGCGTGACTGTGCCTTATTGCCGAACATCCAAGACAATGCGACATACATAAACCGATCTTAAACCCCGTCTTAAACTCGATGCGTACTTTCCACTAGATAATCAAGATTCAGTAGGTTGACAACGTGATCCTGTGTGAGCATGCATACCACTTCTAAATCATATGACCTTTTAGAGGTCAGTGAAAGTATTCATGGAGGATCAAGGTAAAATACGACATTTTTTTAAAAAGCATAGCTTGAGAAAAATGGAAGCTAACTTAAAGATCTTTTAATTTACACTAAATTGTAATAAAACTTAACTCCCCACCCCCATATTTTCTAGTTTCCATTTATCTTTCTTTTACATTTGCAACCATTCGCAATGTACGTAGTTTTTCTTTTGGCAAGATGTATCAGGACGTATTTCATGAAGATAAACTAATATAGAGTATATGTACTTTTCATCTGGAACTAAAACTAAATTGATATTGAGTACTTTGGATCGCTAACGCTAAGGCCTACGCCTGAAATGCTAACTTGATCTTTTCATGAAATATTGATGCAAGTGAAAGGCATTGGATGAAGCATACCATAGGGAATAAAAACAGGGCAACTATGCAAGGAAGTGTTTTACCATGTATAGCAAAATGCTTTTGGTTCTTAGATCTTTAGCGAAAACATGATTTAAAAAAGGCCTAGGATAAATACTAATTCGTTGCTGTTCTTAATTGAACCTCAACCCCTCCATTCCAAGTCATTTAATTTAAATAAGCTGTTTTTGCTTGTCTTAAGTGAAACATTAAAATCAACAGTATTCATATTAGTTCATACATTATTATTAGTCATTGTTCATACATTATTGTATTATGAGCCTTTTGTTTATCTATTTGTCTTGTTCTTGAATATCGAATTGCGTGAATTGTTTTTTATATCATTTATAATATTTTTTTTCAAATATTTTGGAAAGAAGTGTGCATTATTATGATTATAACACAGTACCAAATCGTGAAATTAATCCATACATAAAAAATACAATCTCAAAAGCTGACATTTGATTGGATATCATTGCGCCTTTACAAAATTGGGCACGTTTCCGTGGAACATGGAAAATTTACTCTAATTGACGTTTCCTCACACCAACGTGCCCTCTTCAGTGATACAGATACGCATGTTCTTGATCAATCTAACTTCAATGAAAGGTTCCTCTGTCACTGTGCATACGGGAACATTATATTTTTACACTTGGCTGTCTTTTGTCGCTTGGTCTTATTGTGATCTGTGCACAGATAATGTTTAGGTCTTGTACCTATTACGAAAGGTTGACCATACCGAAAACTATAGAGGGGATCGCACAAACAGGGTGAGTCAAAACTTTACCCTGATTGTGTCCGCCATTTTGAAATTTTAAATAACATATATCTAACATATTTGGTACCATCAGAAAGCCTTTTTCATCTTCTTTAAATGGATAATTCCAATCGGTTAAGTATAGGCCAAGCTACAATGTTTTGAATCAAATAGTCAGCTTTTACCCTATCCACGGATTCCCATTTGAATGCACGGCGGCCAACTAAGCAATGACTCCCCAAAATGATAAGAGAATGTCTATGTTTATGTAAAATAAAGTGGTATCTAGTAAGTTTTATTTGTAACATTTTTTCTGATGTCTGTTCCAACTGATACATGTATCAAGTTACTTTATTTTTCAAATGATTGTTATGGGTGATGAGGACGTACAATCTTTAAGAGGGCACCGATTGTAAATTGTGACTGAATTTGTGGGATTGAATAGCATCACATTTATTTTGCAATCAATAAATATACCGATTTTCTTCTGGACACTTATTTCCTTCGCTGAACGCTGTTCATTTTAATGTGAATCCGTGGACAGAGCGCAAAACCGACTACTTAATTCAAATGATTCTAGCTCAGTCTATACCTAACCGATGTGAATGCTCTTGCAGCAAATTAAAGATAATGAACTAAGCTTTCAGATGATACCACGTATGTCAAAATGGCGGACACAATCATGGTGAAGTTTTTTTGACTCACCCTGTATATACAAGGAATATATGCAACTCTTCTAAAAATGCATTAATTTGTTGTTTAGCGTCATTATATCGTCTTAACATTAAATATACTTACAAACTGTAATATTCCATTATGAAGATGTGTATGAAGTTTCACTGAGTATGTAGGCCACCAGCCCATAGTACAATAACAATACAATTCATGGTAACGGACAAGCAAAATTGATTTTAATACTATACAATACTTGTATACAATAGTGAATTAAATGATTAGTATTATTAGTCACCACATTTTAATTAGCTGAATAGGTATCATATCTGAGTTTAAGAGCGTTGAAAACGCATTCAGTGAGTGAAAAAATAATATTAATTTATCATTATTCACGCGGAATGCAATAAACTTCTCAAAGTCGGGTTAACCAAAATATATACATCTAAGACCTGAAAAGAAAGGGCATACTAAAATAAGGTGGAATTCAACTTCAATAATTCCGTCATTCCACAATCATACAACCTCTTAACATGCTTAACCAGAATAATATGGTAATTTACTTCAGGAAATTAATGTCAGATATCCAGTTTTGAAATAAATGTGGCTAACTCTCGTGGCAAAATGTCTTATTTAAAAAATAGTTGTATCTGTAGCCCAGTTGAGATACCACGTTGGTCTAATTTGAAAAGCATTGATAACATTTCTTTGGATATCGCTCATCAGGCATACACATTAATTTTAACCAACAACGAACAACGGAAACATACATGGGAGTGCCCCACATTCCCCTAAAGTGAATTAAAGGGGATGGCACAATTCAATTATCTTAAGTTTTTATCTTGATTGAATTTATCTTGACACCAAACCCCCATGCGCCAGTAATTCAATCCTGAATTGTTTTATTTATCTTTTCCGGGAAATGGCAAGAGCACACGAGTGTTTAGAAACCATATGCGCTTGCAGGATTCAAAACCGCAACCTTCGAATTACTAGCACGACGCCCTTGCCAATTGACTTAACCCTCGTCTTACCAAGCCTTTTTTTGTAACACGGTTTACCAAGGGGGGGGGGGGTGGTACCACACCCCCCCCCCCGAGAATTTGTTATAAAGCACCCGATGCTTATGAATTTGATACCAACGGATAGCTATGGTCCTCCTCTTTCCATTGATAACAAAATAAGTACCAACATACCTAGTATGGCGTCACAATGACGTCATCAAGTCCGCGAATCGGCAAAATTGGTATTTTCCACAGAAAATAGGCCGAAATCCAAATATAAATTAAAGTTAAAAAAAAAACCTGGGAATATCTGATTTTCATGCGGTTTTCAGGGTTCTAAATGTAGCATTTGGCTAGTGTACATAAACATAGAGTTTTTTAGAGCCATACTGTGCATAATATTTTTCAAAAATGTACCGTAAAATATCCTTGGGTGGCAACCACCCCCCCCCCCCCCCACCCTTTCGGTCTTGAACTGCATACCTAACCCCGGTGAAGGTGCTACCTTCGCATTTTTTTCGCTAAAATGACCGAAAAGGATGAGAGAACGATTACCTAGAAGCTTTCTACGAAAGTTTTTGGCATTTTAGCGCACTGGAGCGAAGTTTCCCCCCCCCCCCCCCACCCCTTGGTAAGACGAGGGTAAAAAAATCAGGGTTGTAAATTTCGTATATCTCTAACAACATTTAACAAAACGGCCATACGCTTCATTCCAGAAATGTTCTTCCTACTTTGCACGATTTGGGCAAAATTTGTGCCGAGCTGCACTCATATGCCACCATTTCTTCATCTACGTCACATGCATTCAGTATTAATAGTGTGGAAATGTCTCATTATCACGTGTGAACAAACTCTACTGCAACCCGTTGTATTACACGAACACACTAGATGGTATAATTTGTCAAAGCTAATCGGCTGGTTAGTAACATGAATTGATTTCATGAATGAAGATATTGATGTATTTTTGCCGCCGACTTAGCAAATTTGCAAGACTTTTTCCCCGTATAGAGGTAGAAATGTTGTTTTCAACATCGCAACATTCTTGACACGCGGACTTCCATTAGTCAAATGAATGTATGTAAGATTATATATTAACTACACTTCATTTATTACTGAAGGCAAAGTATGTTGAACCACTAAATGAACGTACTATTTTCTTGCTTAATTAAGAGGAAATCGCTCTCTCGAAAAATGAACACGCTCAAACGTGTTAAGTGATGTGGATTTACTTAAGAGGTTTGAAAAGAATTATCGTGGTACAGTAACATCATGTTTTATAACACCCTGAAAAATGAAAATGTTTTCTGATAAAAAAAAAGTAGGAATTAGGATTTTAATTGGGCGGTATTCGGCTCTAAATGATGACAACTGACAAGTTTTACAAAAATGTTTTTCTTTTTTTTTTTTTTTTAGAGCTTAGACCCATTTCTGCAGAAAATTTCAAATGTACCAGTACAATTATTCTTAAGTGGCAATCACCCCCCCCCCCCACACACACACACATACCTATCGACTTTTACAGCAAATCCTAACCATGGTAAAGGTTTTGAAGACACCTATCATCATTGATTCTACCGAAAGAGGTCCCATATTGAAATTTTAAGTGATAGCTTAAAAATGAGATAATTGTATAGAATTCTCATGCGTTGTTTTTTTTTTGCCACTGGAAAATTGTCAGAAAGGACAAAACCGCAGTGGTCGAAGATATAATCGCCCTTCAATTACGTGTTGTTGTAGTAAGTGCCCGTACGGACACGACTGAGTAACATATCCGATCGTGTCCTTATTATGTTTTGCCTTCGTTTTATCACTTACAGAATGTGTTCTTGTTAGCGATATATACAATCTGATCTTTGAATACACTCACTGATAGTGATTTAAATTTAAAAATATATAAACATGACGAGTCTTAAAAAGGACCATCTTTCTGCATTTTAGTGCACAATTTGTGAACTGAACACAAATTGAGTTTTGTAACACTGTATATATGTAATGAAGACTATGCAAGGCATCAATCATAATGGTCAAAGCTTTAATGTGAAACAAAAGACATTCAGGTTTCATGTTACTTTTCTGATACATCCTTGGTATTATTTTGAAGTAGAAATCGCATTGCATGGAACACCAAGCTTCAGTTTACCATACGTCCCTTTTAAAATGAACCTTCTTATATCTAGTGCAAAGGCCAATCACTATTGTGTATCAAAATAATACTTGTCATACATTGCTGTACAAAAGTTGTTCCTGTTTACCACCCATGAATATTAGTCTGCTTAATGAAATTTTCCATGCTATCAGTGTTAAAATATATACAATAATACAAAACAATGTAATTCTGTACCAACAATGATGATTAACAAGTATTATTTTGGATATAAATTGGCTATACGAAGTCATTCTACAGTTTACTATTTGTCAGCAAATTTTTGCAATCTGACCCAACCAATCAGAAAACGTTACATAGCTACCTTTAGGTTAGGACTAAGTCTCTTTTAGTGCAGCATTGGAATGTCACTATCACTAGGGTGCAAGTAGGGTATATATATCACTGACCATGGCCATGCATGGAATATGAGACTCTCTCTTGAACTTAACGACAGTAATCAGTACAGCTGAGAAGTGTAACAATAGATGGGCTGTATACACACAATTCAGAACTGTGTACCACTGCATTAGGGTTTGGTCATTCAAGGATTAATCTTCTGCCGGGCAGAAGAAAATCATCCGTTTATACGGTGACATCGTTATCGACAGGCAACTATTCGACCTTGTTGTCCCTAGCTTGGACACGAAATGTTCTCGGCACACGTACAGTATAATTTGCTCCTAAGAACGTCACAACTGAGACACTTCAAAGCGCTATTTTCAACAATAAACAAAAAGAAAATATAGCGATAGGTAACACTGCCCTATTCCGTGCGGATTTTGTTTATTGAAGGTTCTCTCTTTCGAAGCCGGTACACTTCTAGACACTGCGGATCCTAATAATTTACAAGATCCTGTAATAATTTTTGCGACCAGTTTTGATCATATAACAACAGTATCCAAATATGAAAAGGAGCAGGTGATAAATTGATAACACAACATTTGGCTTTTAGTCCATACACATATTGTATTACTTAGGCATTAGCATAGAATAAAAGGAAAACCGATAGCATAGTTTTAAAACCTTTTAATATTAACGCACATCAGCAGGTGAATGGTTTGAAATTGAACACGAGCTTGTTTACTCTAGGGGAAGTGGTCATCGAATAATTCTTGAAGTGTAACCTGGAAAGGTAAATTTATAAACGTCAACAAGCTTGCTCCTCAAGACCCTAACCTACGTGATGTCACTGAAGAAAATATTGTCTCAGACGTGTCTGAGCAAAACTGTTCTGAAAGGCTCTCTCTATAAGCCACTGGGTGATGTAACGTGAACTCGTGCGATTTAGAACGCTAACGGGCACAAAACCAAAGTTGCATTTTTTTTCTTAAACGCAGGATTATACCTCAAAAGGGGCACTAATGTCATATTGATGTCCAAAAAATTGGAAACTTAACGAAGGAATTTGGCAAAAATCGACCTTTACCTGTACAAACGGACTATGTCAGATCAGGGATCGTTGATTGTAATTATAAAGTTTCTCAGTCGAAACAACCCCCATCCCCCACCTTGAGAGCGTAGGTCATATGATAATCGCTTAGTTTGGGAATGTATCTATTCACCAATTTATTTACTCAACCACACACTAAGTGATTCAATTATCCGTCATTATGCTCTTATTTATTTCTTATTTATTTACTGCTCCGCAGATAGTGTGGGGGTGTCTGTATAGCAACGGTACTTGATGTGTTATTAATTAAAGGTAGTTTTTGTTTACCGTGCACACACTCAATTCAATAACCTTTAGATTCAATACTTCAGTCGTTGTTGCGTTAAATTACTATTAGCAACATATTCAGAGTACAGTGCGAGTTTATCGTTATCAATAATAGAAAAAACAACAGTTTGGAAGTAGTTGATTCCTTGAAAAACAAGATAGTAAATGCGATTGGAAACTTCAAAATATCAGCAGTAGATTTAGTATACACAATGTGTTTTTTCTTATTTACAAAAAATAGTAATGTTAAAACACCGGTTGATAAATTAACCAATTCAAATACATTTCATATGGAAACAAATAATTTCTTATGAAATATAACTTGATTTTAATAATTGGAAAAATTGGGAAGATTCTTCGGAAACAGAGATGCTGCGATATTTTATAATTGTGCACGTGGTTTGTTACTACTGTGAAAGAAAATACTCGAAAGTAAGCTTAATTCTTTAGATTGTTTCATTATGCATCTAGAAACACGGCTAGTCTCCTGGAATTATAATCAGACTTAATGGTCGAAATCATCCCTCGCCAAATTTTGAAAAAAAAATGTTGACAAATCGTGGTTACTTGTCTTAGTACTTTCATTCATTAAAAATGAAAAAAATTAAGTATAGCATACAATGAAAACATACCATTAAAACAGTAAAGTTTTATGCAAGTGTCTATTTTCATTTATCATGTTTATATCAGAGTTTTGTGGCATTCTTATAGATTAGGTCACCCGTGATGTAATTCACACAAATAAATTGCCTGATTCAAAAAAAATTATGTTTTTAGTAAAGGTAATTGTTTGACTTTGAAGCTTGGAATCGCATCCAGTTGAAATTATTGCATCGCATAAGTGTGCTACTACTACGAAATCACTTCAGATATCAATCATCGCGAATTTCAGTGATAGAAGGACTTAAAAAGGGCTGCCATTATTTTCTAAATATCAGAATGCCATGTACGCTCTTATGGATGATGGCTTGCAACCTATAATATTCGCAAATGTACCCCAGATATGTCATGCTAATAGTGGGAATTCGAGGTATTGAGATAAATGGTCTCATATTTAGTGTAAAATCTGAGCTATACCCTTAAGGTTATATAACAATATATTACAATTTTAAAACAATTGAATTAACGAACTCTGAGCAGATTGTTCCTTAAGTTCAACATTTCCTAAACAAAATTGTGTCTACTTTCTGAGAATTTTCAAAATTGGTTATCTTGTAAAAATGGAGCTGTTCATGATTAAATCAAACCCCACACAAATGTTGACGTGAGCCTTTTGCAAGAACTGATACGTTCGTGTTTAGTCATGTATTGAAACAAAAAAAATCGGACAATTGGCTTGATTTAACGAGTCCCAGACCATAGAAGACGTAGGACATTCGCATTCCTACTGAGCTGCCAATCTTCCCAACCCAAAACAGTCATGGTTCCATTTTTGGTCCAGCTCTTAATAATTTGGCGCACCTTTGTTTCGATTCTCTTCAAGTACTTTCATCGCAGCTGTAACTCCGTTTGCATCAAAGTCGAGGAATAGCCCGCCACCATTTGGCTTGCTCCGCTTCACCCCAATCTCTCGACATCTAGTCAATTTTCCATTTTCTCTTTTGTGTCGTCACAGTCGTGGTCGTTGTTCATTTGCCACTCTATTTTTAACATGTCATTTTAATTCAAATTCCATGCAAATAACAAATATAAAATTCTTGTAAATAACCGCTTAAAAATTACAATCGGATCTAAGCAAGAAAGCTGTTAATGATTTAGAATAACCATGGACCTTCAGAACCGCGGAACCGCAAATTTATGAAGCCTTAAAATACTTTACTCTAGGTACACAAAGAAGAGTAGTCATAAGGATTTTTAATTACGAACATCAGGGGAAGTATGAACAATTATTTATAAGGGGTTTCACTTTTGTTAGTGCAGGGTGGGCTCTAAGGGCCCATTCATTATAAAACTACATCCTTGAAAGAAGTTGTTAGATAAAAGCAATGCATGGTAGGGAGCTTCAAAGACATACAATAAATAAATAAAAAAAAAAACAAAACTGGGTAAACTCGTTCAGGAGGATCAGTAGGGGCAAACAGACCACTATTAGTGGTCTGCATGCTTTACCGTCGTTGATTCACCTAGATTTGTGCTGATTGCTTTAATTGATATATGAACCATAAATAAGCATATAGATATATATATATATAGTATATTGAGATATATTATATAATATATAATATATATATATATATATATATATATATATATCTATATATAACTATCTATTCTATTATATACCATAGAGTTATACCAGGAGGTTTCTACAGTGAACCGTTATATGATGAATATAGAATGTTATGCATTGCATAACCTTCCAATAATTTCTATGTTTATTTACTTTGCTTGTGTCACTAGGTTATGCATTATGAAAATCAGAATCACAGTAAACTCTAGAACTTATGAACTCCATTTTTTTCATGGGCACGGCTCCTGGGGATCCATGTTAATTAACGCAATATTTTTTCTTTTTTGTGGCATCAATGCAAACGCAACTCTAAAGTTAGAACAAATACAAAAAGTTAACCAAATAGATTTCAGGTTAAACATATGGGGGCGAAAAAACCACAAAAAAAATGCAATTTACGTGCTAAACAGAAGCCTGTTAAAACATATCTATTGATTTGCTCTCTTTTAATGGCACAGCTCGTTCTATCAGGGAGCCCTAAAAAAGTTTTAATTCTCACATTGAAATACAGTCATCTACCCAAATAGGAAACGGTTGTTTTTTATTGTTGTCCTCTACTTCTCAAACAATTTGGCGACTTTTGTACCTTTTCTTTATAGTGGTTTATTCAGAATCTTAGGAGTGGCTCAAAAATCAACCTCCGGTTGACCGACAGTTAAGTACACGATAACTTCCATTCGCAGCGAGCGATTGGCTGTGCGCAACAACGGAGTTGACCCCAAGATCAAGTGTTACGCATGCTCACACGCAGGAATCGCTCGCTGCGACTGGAAGTATATCATGCGGCTTTAATGTCGATCTGGTGTCATTGTTAAAGTGACAGAGGAGATTTGTTTAGGATATAAAATTTCTCTCAAATTTCACATGAATCGGTTGTAGACCAACTACCGCACGAAAACGTTTGGAAGGTTAATGGACAAAACAGGTGCAAAAGAAAACGCAAACCTTGTTTTGAACTTGCCTGCCTATCGTAATCGTTCCACATAGAAAACAATGCTTTGACTTTCTATCGTGTTGCACGACAGAAACTACTAAATCATCCCTTTTATACATAAAGACGGCGTATACGGCTTAACACTTCAGGTGTGATCTTTAATACTGGTAAGCATTCTCAATATGTAAAAAAAACATAGGTTCGAGGAAAAATGGGGCGATTCTTTCTGGAAATCTTCCTCATGTCTCTTTCGAACAATAGAACCAGGTTCAACTGGACAACAAAATTGGGCGAGCAAAACAGGCGGTTGAGATTTTGAATTCTGAATAGAAAAACTAGGTTATAGTGGTAATGCCAACATACAACATATTATATCTGCCCAGATATATCTTTCCTACAGTCTGAGTCCTGTCTATTTGTCTTGTAGATGTAGAAACTATCCAATGCCACAGAATGACGAAAGCGGATAGGATTGATGTGCCGCTTGAGTTATGTTTTTACTATAAAATCCGTGCTTAGGGCAAATGTCGGTTTTGCGAGGTAAAATTATAGTTCGGCGTACTCATAGTTCGGCTCAACGGTAACGAATAGTTGAGAGCACGCGGTGGTCCAGTGGAAAGCGCAGGACTCATTATAATTAGGTTGTGAGTTCAAGCCCCGCCCGCTGTTGTGGTCCATGGGCAAGACACTTTATATCGCTTGTCTCACTTCACCAGGTGTAAATGGGGAGCTGTCAGGGGGATTCAACTGCCAATAATTGGCTGTTGTCGAATTTTCAATATGTGAAAACGTGACATATCCTAGTGACAGCGGCATAAATGTCAAGCGCTTTGAGACTTAATTGTAAAAGGCGCTATACTACATATTGGCATTTAGTTTAATAGTGGCATCACGATTCAGTTGACCTCTTAAAGCAACAGTTCTTCACGGCTTGATCCGTGGTCGTCTATGAAGCCGCGACCTTTGGCTCCCGTCGGACTATAATTATTGACATCGGTTCCTCGATCAATTTCAAGACAAACTCGAGTTTCAGGGTACACGCCCTCACAAAATTGGTGTGAATGAAATCAGTTGTTGGTACTAAAGTATAAGAAAATTGGAATTTGTTGGCTAAAAGCCACACCAAACGATAAAATTTTACCGTTTTTTGGCGCCAATATAAGAAGAGAAACATAAATTTAACTTCGAAATTAAGTTTTATCTCAATAATATTAGTTAAAACTTTTACTAGGTTGTGTAAGAGCAATTTAGGTGTTACCCAAGTTATAGGCGGCTTCCACAACCCTCCGGCCACGCTCCCCGGATAAGGCGGGGGTCCGATTTTTTTTTTTTTTCCGCAAAAATTGCCGCAAAAAAATTTGAAAACGCATAATGAGGTCATTTTGCGACAAAATCGCGCATTTTTGCACCGTTAGACAAGGGTTTAAACAATGTGCACAATGGAAACGTCATCATCTTTAGCCCATATATCGGAAGGTATAAATTACAACATGTGAAAATCTATTGATATGGATGATTCTTGCCAGAGCACATCCTAATATAGCATGCCATCTTGAAACAAGAAATTGAAACAAGGGCGACTCGGATGTACGCGAATGCGTCATAATGTCCCCGCCGACGAAATGTCGCACCACTAACATTACGATAATTGCAACTACAAGATACAGTCTACAATATGAACCCCACCGTCCCCCTCCCCACAACCCCGCCCCGTCCCCTCCCCGATGCAACCTACCCCTCCCCCTCCCGACTCCCTTCCCCCGACACCCCACCCCACTCTCCCAGAGACACCCACCTTCCACCTCCCCGAGGACACCCCACCCCTCGGCCGAAACACCCCCCCCTCCCCGACACCCCACCTCCCGACACACCACCAAACCTCCCGACCCGAACACCACACCCCTCCCCCTTTGCATATCAATGTTACCGTTTCAGGCGATACAACAATACGCAATTTAATTAGACCAATTGTGCATCAAAAAAATGCCCCTTTGATTGGCCCACATGCACGTTGACCTCAATTATGATTTCACACAAAGATGTTATGGCAGAGTAGTCTTTCATGTAGTGATATGAAAGGCGCTATATCTGACGTAATGTTTCAGTTGATACAGTAATTTACGCCAATGTATTTAGATGCAATTGCATCAAAAAATTGCCCATTTTAATAGGCCCACAAGCACTTGGCCCAATTACGATTCACAAAAAGATGGATGGTAGAGTGACTTCCCCACATAGGGAAGGAATTTTGTATCCAATGTACACTTTGCGATACCGCAAGTATTCTTATTTAATTAGCTCATGTGCAACCTGAGCCGCAGATGTCACAAAAACTTTCAAATGTTGGAATGTTCCATATGTACCCATCTTCGAAGTCTACATGATAACATTTTTTTTGGCCTTAGGGGTTAAGGGTTATTTGTTGTGTAAAGGCCTAAATAACAAATGAATTTGGTCCTGTACAATTTTAAAGAGGGGTTACATATCGTCAGCCGCGTACCATAATGAGCGTATTTGCAAAAACGGCTGCGGCTTTTAAGATTTTGCGATTTAATTTGCCCTAGTGTTAATTATAACATATATTCAATTAAATCTGTGGGAAAAATTCGCCCAGAAAAAAGTTTAAACTTCAAATATATTAACTAATAAGCTTCCAATTTAATTAGTAGGCGAAAAGGATGATGTTAAATTAAAATACGTACTATGTGAAAAGACAAAATAGCAAATTTCAATGTTAAATAACAATTACGGACGCGCAAAACATACGTCGTTTGTGACGCGTTTGAGCAAATTACGTCACTATGTGAAACACACAAAAATAACAATTTACCGTAACTGCAAAATACGTCGAACAAATACGTCACTATGTGACGCAGCGACGAATACTTCAAAATGCAGATACGATGCTATATGCCTGCGCAGTACAGATTTTCGACAAATACGTCGTTATGTGATGCGGACAATTTAACGTTTTGTAAATACGTCATAATTAGTTAATTAATATTTTACTAATTAAGCCACTTTGAGGTTTAAAATTTGGTGAATATGTAGAGTAGTACAAAATAAACTTATATGCCAAATTTCTCCAAAAAGTCCAAAATGTCGAATACGTCACTATGTGACGCGGCCGACGATATGAAACTCTTTCCCAAATAGCAAAGAAGATGCGCACCATGATAAGCTTTCATGCTGTAAAGGAATTTTGCGTATCCGTTGTACCGTTTCAAAAATAGAGCGATTACGCCGATTTTTACATATTAATTAGCTCATTTGCATATATAATTTGCCCGAAATACACCCAAAATCTAATCAAGATGAGAACTCTTAACTCGCTTCCTTCCACCAAGTAACATTAGAGCCTTACAGAACTCCAGATTACTTGTATACAAGCTGCGGGAATGAAAAATTTTCTTAAATTATGCCAAATTAGATACTTAAATTAGCATATTTACGCTCAAATCTAATCAGGTCGAGAACTCATCAACCGCCTCTTTCCACCAAGTAACATCATTTTAAGCCCTTAAGAAATGCAGATAAATAAATCGTATACACCAAAGTGTGTAACATTTTTATTCACGCAACGGACGGACGGAACGAACGAACGAACGAACGGACGCTGATCATTTCATAGTCCCCCGTTCCGAACTCACGGGACAATAATTCAGGTAACTGCACACACAGAAGGAACTATTATGCAATATATGTAATTCCCCTTTTTTAGCTGACCCCGGTGTGTATATATCTTGTACCCTACCTATTTCGTTATACACTGTTAGTCATGCGGAAAGGCCCGTATCGGACTTTGCACAAGAGCGCACGAAATGTCTTAATGGTCTCTATGCAACGCGGACTTGCTGTTTCGAGATTCTCGACGATGGCGCGTTGTCATCCTTAAAAAAACTTTTGAGAATAAGGAATGGGGTTAAATTAACAGGAAGCAAACATTGGCAAAGGTTTCATACGGGCGGTTTTAAAGGTATTATGTATAGACGTGTTCATCTGGTTCTTGGTATAAATACGGAATAAATAAATATTTGCGCTGTACAAAATTTATCTTGTTAATGACAGGTCAGACGATTAGCGTCACGTATGTATACGTACAGATGTAAATACGTCACCAAATTATTAAAGAAAATACAAAAGAAGGAATTCCTCGGTATTCTGAGTTTGGAGATGAGAAAGGATAAACAGAAAAAATTTCAGAACTGATGCCAAACGCCATTATAAACAAATTATATGTGTCAAAATTGATTTTCATGTGTCGAAATTTAAGTATTGAAAAAAATGTCAATGTGACGTCAATCCATTTCTTAATTAATATTATTTTTTTTTTACTTTTTTTTTTTTTTTATTTGAAAAAAGATATCCAAAAATCCGCACATACATTTTGTTGATAAGCTTACAACTATATGTTGTGTAGATTACACAACGTCGAACTGTAAAAATAAAAATGTCCGGGTGTTGTGAAATGTTAAAACCTATGATTTCTTTAAAAGGTTTCATGCATGTGGGAAATTATGACGTAGGTACTACTTGCACGTATACGTACTTCTGGACTTGTTCAAAGGATATCGACAGAGAGTTTAACGTTATATCAAGCAAACAAAGAAACATTGTACTCAAACAAACACAAATAAAACATGGTGCTTAATTGAATCGTTTTCATCTAGTGTATTTCCGTCTATTGAAGACATAACAAATATGTTTACCTTGAGGGGACAACTTTAGAAATAACACATAGTCACACTACTAGAAATAAAAAAAATAAATGTCGGCATTTAGGCCAAAAAAACCAAGTTTGTCTCAGAAGGAAATGTGAAAAATGCTAATGCGAAATACGTTGGTTTTTTTTTTTTTTGTTGTTGTTTTTTTTAGAAAAATGCTAATGCGAAATGCGGTTTTCTTTTTCTTTTTTTTAATGCATTTCTTCTGGCCACTTTTTGTCATTTTTTTCTAATTTTTTTACAAAAAAAAAATTTAAATTGAGTTAAAACCTAAAAAAAAAACACTTATGCGGTCAAAAGCCAATTTTAAACATAATGCTTGCGGTCTTCTGAGACAAACTGTTTTTTTTTCTTGGCCTTATATAGCGCTTTTCGCACTGTATCAAAGCGCTTTACATTTATTCCGCTGGCACTAGAATATGTCAGATGCTTACAAATGCCCAAGGAATGTTCATACCTTTGGGCGGCGTTCAATGGGACAAATGCTACAGTCTTCCCATTTTAGCACACTGGGTGGAGAGGCAAGCGAGTTAAAGTGCTTTGCCCAAAAAGTGCACAACCATGGTCAGCGGGACTCGAACCCAGGACCTATGAGTCATGAGGCGGTCGTTGTATCCAATGGACCACACGTGCCCTCATCTATACTATATTTTATGATTTGAAATAACATAATGCGTGCGCACATCAAAGGGTGTTCTGTTAAAGACAATACCAGCATATTTATGAAGAGCGGCACCTCAATTTAAAATTTGAAACGTGGCCACAGTAGTGTTGGTAATTGTCAGGTAAATTATACCTGCGATAGTAATGCTCAAAGTTGAGTATTTGTCATAAAAGAATAAGTTATTTTGTAATTAGAATCGCCATATCCGTTGTAATTTACGGCGGAGCTGGAAACGATAATTTTATGTCCGTCCATAATGGAATAGTGCCACCTCACTAAATGACCTTAACTGGACTACCTGACTCTGCTGAACAAATAATGGATTGAGCAATAGACCATTCGTCTTGCGCAATTTCCCCGCTATTTTCATATTGAATGGATGTTAACAGCAGCGTTGAATTGTTATCGGAATCCACGATATTATTTCATTATAATACACAATTCTTTCTGTTGCAATACATAAGACAAGTGCGAGCGTACCATTCACACGTAGATTTTGTTTTATTACATACAACTTTACATTAAGACACATATAAACCAAAATACATAAAAATGATGAATTAAAATTAAATACTTGTACATATAAGAGCGCAAAATCAGAAATGAATTACAAGTTGAGAATCAAGGAATTTAAAAAAAAAATTCCAAAAAGAAAACAAAACAAAACAAAACGTTAGGAGTTTATAGCCCCAAAGTTACCAATGCAACTGTGCAAAACCTGTCATTTTTTGGGAAAATGGGGCGCCCTTCTAAAATTGTGATGGTATTACTTTAATCTTGTTCTTGGTTTGTAAGAACCCATTGGTTAGTTCCATTTCTTTTAGTAAAAAACGTTTATTTTGTCTTCAGCTACTGTTACCTCGTCAAATGAATGGTTCAGAAGACCCGTTAAAAACCCCTGTTCTGTGTAAGACATAACCGCATCAATCATACCAACGTTTTATGCTTACGACACACGGATGATTCGCCTTGTTCTGATTTTAATCATTATCTAGTTTTCAAACATCACGAAACTTGAAAACGGTATTATACGTGAGCAAGAGTGACTTAAAAGGTTTACTTTTATGAGCTAGACTCACGTATATTCAGGAACGTTCCTTTTTACAATATTGAGCGTGGAGTTAGAACTCTTTTAAAATGCATTTCAGAAAAACAACTGCATAAATATATGGAGAAACGCACATGTTTGCCGCTCCGAGCACGTTCGTTTTAAATCGGAGTTTTGTAAGCAATAAAAAAATATGCCCTATTAAAAGCAAGAATAAGAAGCCAGGATGAAATGACAGATGGATGTGGGGACAATTACAAGTATCTCCTTTCAAATTGATGTCTAAAAATTGAAGTTCCTATTCCTGGGGATTCTCAATTCGTAATTGGATGGTTGTTGCACTATACGAATAAATCATCGTTCGGGAGAAAATTGTTCAAGGTTATGCTTTTCGTATGTGCCAATAATTAAATGAAACACACCACGCTGTGTGCAGTGAATATACAACTAATTCGACTGCATGACGATGTGTATTTACACCGCAGTAAAGGGACTGGAAAATGGTACATTTTTTTTTATCTTATTTTAGTCTTTCTCTTTGTGACCGCTAAACATGTTAAATATCTATAATACATGTATATATATATGTTATATAGATATATGAAACTGTAGAAAGTATGGCTTTACCTAAATGCATAATGAATTGAACATGTCACCAACACATTTTGTTTGGGGGTGAGGCGGTTGCAAAATAAAGCGTTAACGTTTAAAGTGCATAAATTTGGATTTCTTCGCCGTATGCACGGCTTAGCAAGGCTACTTTAAATATCGACATCCCGATATCCATTAGTAAAATGGTAATAATAAAACATTAATGGTAGTCAGGAAACATGACCCCGCGAACCTAAACTTTACAATGACTGTACTGCAAGGGTAATGCAAAGCAATGTTTTTCGTTGATGTTTTTTTTTTTTTCAAAAGTTCGCCAGGAATAATTAAACCAATTCTTATCGGCCTTAACGTAACATATAAAATATCCAAGATTTTAATATTGGACAAAGATCTGTATAAACTTTGTACCTTAAGAAATGTCTTAATCCTTTTTTTACTTTTAAAAAGGGCTCAACTGAATACCTAGTATTGGTCAAGACGATTAGCTTGGAATTTGTTTTCACCGCGGACCTGTTGAAATCATAGCCCTATTTAACCATGGGACAGTATCGTAATCCAAATTGACTTGAAAATACCAGAACAACGATGCCCGTGCAGTGCTTGCTGAGCGGCTGCTGTGGTCTTCATTGTAGTCGGTTTAGATAATGCATGATATTAAGGACGACTGACGCTGCACGTGCAGACGGAATTTCTGATTGAGCGGGATAGTTTGGTAGTCTCGAAACTTTATCGTGATTTCCAGAAAATTCTTGGGGTGGGATGGGGTTGTTTTCCATATACGGGCGAGATGAATTATTCAAGCCCGAAAATAACCAATGCAATGACGTAATATTAATGGATCAAGATTTATTCATGAAGCCTGACCTTTGTACATGTACACGCACAAAAATAAACCGTACCTGACAATGCGGAATTTGCATATTTGTTCGGCCATGCAAGTTGTATGAAATTGCAGACTGACAAGACTGTTGAATTCAGACGCCGCGTCTTGCGATAAATTCATTTCCGAGTTTACTAAATTGTACTGAACAAACCCTTCCTATCAAATCAAAACAAAATAAACAGCGACCAAACAAAATTAAACCCTGGTCACTGCAGGTATAATTAAAATCAATCAAAAGTAAGAAACAAACTCTACAAGACATACCTAAAAAATTCAACCGAAAGTAAACAAAAAAAATATGTTAAATACAGAAATAAATCACTCACATTATCAGAATATCTTGTAGAAAACTATCTTTTATACAAATCAAATTTAGTTATATAAAAACATTAAAAACACTTGGCGCTCTATTAATGAGATAATTGGTAAATCTAATAAGAACGCCAATGCTACACACTTTGTCGACAATGATTCAAAAATTTGATACCCGAACATCAGTGCCTCTAAATTAACACATTATGTTTTGCTGTGAAATTGGTCTCAAAATTAGCCCCAAAAAAACTCACCCAGTCAAAAAAACTTTGCCATTTCCTCCGGCCCTTTTGACAAAAATGCAATTTTTTCAACCCTACATCTGAAAAGAAATCGCGATATCATTGGTAGTACTTTCAAAAAGCGGGGCAGGAGAGTTGTGGTTTTTATGATGATATAAGCCTACAAGTGGTCAAGTAATATTAGCCCTTTATATCCAAGCCGCTTGCCCATATTTTCAACTCTCCCTCTCCAACTGGCATCTTACCTTCAGCCTTAAAAAAGCCAAAGTGTTCACATCTTTAAAAAGACGATTCCTCACATCTTCTCCAAATCGTCCCATTTCTCTTCTGCCCTGTTCTCCAAAATTCTCGACGCTTAATCTATAACAGGCTCTGATAAATTTTCTCCTATCCACATATCTCCATAATAACCAATATGGCTTTAGAAAAAAATCCATTCAAACTGATCTGGCTCCCTGACAATACGATAAGAGTCTTCTGCACGTTATCAACAAAAAAAACTCACACCATTGACATCTCCTGACCTTTCCAAGGAGTTCGCTACATTAAGACCACCATATTCTCTCACCAAACTTCACCATTATGATATCGTGGCACTCCAATGACTATTCTTCTAACTACGCTTCAACATAACAGCAATTACTACTTTAATTCCAATTCTTATGGTCTCCTACCAGTATCCTGTGGCGTTCCCAAGGCTCCATACTTTGGTCCAATCCTCTTCTTCTTACTTTATGTTAATGAATCCCCAATTTACCAAATACTTCTTTTGTCCTTTTTGCTGATGATACAAATATTTTCCTCTCCCACCCCAACCCTAGATACCCTAACCAGATATTCAATACAGAGATCACCAAGTTACAAACTGGTTTTAAAGCTAACAAACCTTTCCATCAAATGTTAGTAAAAACTACTTCATTCTTTCCACGAACAAGAAAAAATAAGTCCATAGCCATTATAGACATCAAAATCGATGGCAAATCAATCCATCCTACTGACAGTTAGAAGTTCTTGGTGTGGTGTCTATAGATAGGACAAACTCCAACTGGAAAAAAAAATCACACCCAACAAAAATAAATAACTAATTGGCCCGTAATATGTGGGATTCTGAGAAAATTAAGACACATACTTCCTCAAATATTCTGTGTACAACTCTATGAACACTGTAATTCCCTACCTGTCGTATAGTAATATAGCAATGGGCAATTACACACCATTCATTTGCTATACCCTCTGCCCTTGGACTTTTCCTAACAAACAAGACTCACTAATTTATTTAAAACAAAAAAAAACTTCAAAAAAAAGCATTGATCAGTACCAATTAAAATTATCTAGACCATATAAAAAACTGTTTTTAAGCTAATACTTTAAACATTATGGGACACTTAACAAAATTCAATATGACTCTTTTTCTTGTTTTGTTAATAACACTCTACCTAAACATTTTTTTTACCATTTTTTCACAAGGTAATGAAATCCATAATTACAATACCAGTTATGCCCACCACTTTTAGCTTTAAACCATATTGACATTAATTAAAATTTTCCTTAAAGTACACTTGGACCTAAAAATTTGGACTCTCTAGGCCGGATTTTAACTTAACTCAAACTCCACTAAAAACTTTAAGCAATGAAGTACAAAAAATATCTTATCTCTAAATATGAAAATTGATGACAAAAAATCATACCTTTCTTCGTTACAATCTGACCGCGTTTTGGTTTGCGAACGGAGTCGGAATGGCCACATCTAACTGGTACTCTTGACAGTGGGTCCCCTCTGTTAACATAATGCGACACTCTCTTGTATGTATTGTCTTGTACCTCGTCTTGTCTTGTCACCTCGTCTCGTTCTTGTCCTGATCTTTGTCCTGTCCTTGTCGATATATTACTTCATTATAGCTATTTTCAAAGGTTGGGGCCAATCTTAAAGCGTTTAAAGTTTAAAATGGCTCTCTCATATATCAAGTCAAAATAAGTAATCTATCCGTAGTTACTTGGTCAAATTGTATAATGTATTTATTTTCATATTATAATATTTTTCCTATATATTATAATTTATTTATTTGTTTGATTCTGAATCTATATATTGTTGTTCCTCAAAGTTTGTATGATTGATATACTTGCATTCCAAGACTATGTATCAGGACTTAAATTTGACATGACATGACTTTTGTATATGTTTCTGATGTTTTATGTATTTTGATGATAATATGTAAAATAAAACTTGAACTTAGCTGTGAGCGCTTTGTGGAAGTTAGCAATTTTTATTATGGAGAGGAGATTGTTGTGTGGGGTTGAATTGGAACGGTCGTAAGTACTTAGTACAGCGGGAGTACGGGGATGATTCGTGAACAGTACATATGGAAGGTAGAAATAGATTTTGCAACCATTTTTCATTTACGGTTTTGCATCATGGGCGACGGCATAAGCCCTGGAGTATTGCATCGGTGGTGGTGGGGGGGGGGGGGGCGATGCAAACCAAAAAATTTTCTGCGTTAACATATGCGGGCCGACCGAATATCACAAAATGGGCCCTTATGCAATTATTGTGCTAATAAGAAAGCCTATAAAACATATCTGATGACTATTCTCTTTTATAAGGACGCAGATTCAGTTCTCATAAGGAAGCCCCTTAACAAAGGTTAATTATCAATTATTGAAAATGGTCCCTCTACCCAAATAGGAGGAATAGCAAAACATTAAAAAAAAAACGGAATAGAAGGCAGAATATTATGGGTTTTATACCACCTGATGGAAAAATACTTGTTATTAAAACAGTTTTGGGAGAATTTTCCTTAACATTTAGATAGGTGTCCTCTACTGAACAACAATTCGGTAAGGGCATACAAAATCTTTTTGTCTTTTTCTTTTTTTGGTAACTTTCCTTTATCTGTGTTCTATTCAGAGTCTTAGGGGTGATTAAAAACTCAACCTCCGGGGTGGACCGACAATGGCTGTTAGACCGTGTTTCATTGGAAAACAATTATAACTAGTTAATGGGACGGATGTTGAACACGTGTTTCATTGTTAAAACAATAGAACCGGTTCCAACTGGAATTGGCGAGCAACAGGCGGTTGAGTTTGAATCCGTCACTATGATTCGCCAGAGAAACACTATAACAAGGTTATAGTTGTATTATACCCAAATACAAAATATATAATCTGCCCAGAACATATCCATCCTACTGTCTGAGTCCGCCTTGTTTTGTTCAAGTAGAATATATCCAATGCACAAAATGACGCAAAGCGGATAGATTGATGTGCGCGATGCGTATGTTTTTACTCATTAAATCGCGTGCCTATGGCAATGTCGTACAGAAGTGATTAAGTCCGCCGACTCACAGTCCGGCTTTACAACGGTTTAAAGAATGGGGCACTTCAATTCAGTTGACTCTTCACGCAACATTAGTTTCAGTTCACGCTTTATTCCGTTGTCGTCTATGGAGACCGGACTGTGGCTTCCCGGCGGATTCTATAATTACTTTCACAACCGGTTCCTCGATCAATTTCAAGACAAACGCTGAAGCTTAGGACACAAACGCCCTCGAAAAATTTGGTGCTGAAATCAGTTTGTGTACTGAAGTATAGAAAATTTGAATTTTTACAAAAGCCACACAAAAACGATCAATTTTTAACGTTTTTTGTTTGTGCCAAAATAAGAAAGAAAAGCACAAATTTAACTCAAAATGAAGTTTATCTCAATAACATGAACGCTTTTACTCATAAGAGTAATATTATGGTTTACCATTTACATAGTAAAATATAAGCGGCTTTCACCAACCCCTGGCACATCCCAGGAAAGGCGGGGGTCCGATTTTTTTCCGCTAAAATGTGCGCAAGGATTAAAACGAAGTACCTTCCTTAAGACTTCATTTTGTGACACAATCGCGCATTTTTGGCACCCGGGCACGGTTAGACAAGGGTTAAACAATGTGCACCAATGAAACGTCCATAATCTTAAGCCAATATATATCTGACGGTTAAATTGACAACAATGGTAATAATCTTTGTATGAGGCTTCTGCATCGGAGCAAACCTAATACTAGCATGCCGTTTTGAACAAAGAATTGAAATTAATCGGTAATGCCACACCACATACGGAAATTATGCCAATTAAAGTATTCACCTTTTTAGATGACCTATTTTTTATATTTCCGACCCTATTTCGTTATACACTTGTAGTCCTGCGGCAGACATATGCCCTTGCACAAGATTCTGCAAATTTCTTTAATGGTCTCCATGTTTCGTTTACCCATAAGGGGGTGAGTTTTCTGGGCTTAATCATTTAAGGTGAGGGGTATAATGTATATAAAGATGTACAACCCAGCAAAAATATTCAATTTTGAAAAAATCTTGTGGGCGCGCTGTTTCTTTCGAATGGCAGTTCTGCTTTAAATTTTAAAGGATAATACTACAATTTGTCAAAATTGTTGGAACACTTTGTGTATATTTGGTTCCCACCCCTTCATTTCAATGTTGCATGAGCACGCACATTGAGCAATCTCGCACCATATTATGTTCAACACTGATGGGAGGGGATGGGGAGGGGGAAGAAAGTTATAGTTACAAAGCCTATATCTCTTACATAGCTGCCAATATTAACAGGTGTTCCAAGGACTTTATGAACAAGATTGTATCAAAAGGTTTCGAAAAAAATTCATGTACAAAATTCACACAAAAAGCTCATAACTCGAAAACGGTTTAAGTTAAGAACACCATTTTTTCAGGAAATGAACGGATGCCTTAATTCTTTATCATATTATACAAAAGTTAAAATCGAATGCTTGTTAGTGCATTTAAACATTTTAAGTTTGAATTTAGTAAAATAAGTTAAATAATAAATAAAAATACAAAAGAGCAAGCGTTAAAAGTTCAACGAAAAATACTGAATAAGACATGGACAGAAAGCACCAAAACGTGCACTCCCACACCACAGAACACACAGTACCATTACGCAAGCACTAGTCCCCGCCACACACTACGCACGCACGCACACACAGCGCCCCCGGGAATCACCCACACACCTAAAAAGAAAGTGTTTCATATAGGCACGTTTTTACAACGAAAACTACTGAATAAAACATGACCAAAAACAAATTAAACCAGCAAAATGTAAAATTTTCAAAAACACAAAAACACACTCACACATACGCAAGCACCACGCAGTGCCACCCACACATTTACATACGCACACACTGACACACCCAAATTATACGTGCACATTCACACGCAACCACGCACACACACCTAAAACCCAAAATTGTCATACACGCACGTTTGCTCTGAGATCAAATGCAGAATGAGATAAAATAAATAAATGAGAATTTTATATTCATTTTGCATTTGGTCTCTGAGGAGTGAGGCCTTCGGCCCTTACGGAAAACAATTGCTGTAAGAAACCAGTAGTAGAATATTTCAAAGTGTGAAAAAAAAAACAAAAATCTTCAACCATGCCACTTGTTTTGCAGAAAGAATTTGTTTTATAAATCCATTTGGCAAATATATTTGGGAGGGATAAACAAAACGCCTCCATTAATGAAATACTAAGCCGAATTATCCGTAAAGATCTTCTTCATGGGACTTGCCTCGTTTCTATATGGCACTGCTCTAAGGTGGGTGGACCCCCGAATCGAGAACCTCGACACCACCATACTATTCCATCAAAATAGAGAGTCTGATATCAGAAGAAAGTTCAAAGATCGGCAGTATTATAATAATAGAGATATATTTAGAGATATATCTAATATAGATAGATTATTATATATAGATATATAATACTATATAGAGATATATCTATATATAATATTAGAACTATGTTATCAAGAAAAAAAAAACAGTTACAAAAAAAGATATTTTCAACGATGGAAAGTGGATTCGAACCCCTTAAAATGGATTAATAGCCAGAGTAACTTCCACTAGCCCAGAGTAACAACTCGATGAAATGAAGACAACAAAAATTTGCATTCTCTTGCCGATTAAATCATTTCTAAAGGACGTTAAAGACCAATTCAAGCTTTATGATTGCTAAGCTTTCGGTCAACAACGGTTAACACGACAGATCGAGAGTAATAACTCAGAAGCTTTTGTTTTTTTTTCAAATAGACTGCGAAATAGATGACAATCAGCGTCGGTCGACAAAAACGTAAAAAGAATCATATCTGTATTTTTTTAATTTTTTGGTAGACGTTGTTAACCAGCAATGCATCTCTGATCGATTAGCCATTTAATAGGGCCTTAAGTTTACAATCGAAACACATACAACGTGGTAGGGTAGTGGCAAATCCATTGCCTTGTAACCAGTGCTACATGAAGTCTTAAAGTTCGAATCCATATTTGTGTTATTTTTTTTGTTACCCAAATCACTCCGGTTAATAATTTAAGATACACTATTTTTCTAAATCCATTTTTATAAACTTTAAAATTTCGTATTGCTTTCACATAGTTTCGTCTCTTTTGCGATGTGATAGAACACCGACAGCTCTCTAATACATACCTAACCCCCACACAACCAACACACACCTGTTCCATACAACAAGATGCGTTGCGATTAATGCAACCAAAAAGATGTATTTTCATTGTTTGTATTATGTAAGTTATAGAAATTAAGTTTATCTTACATAAAGTTGATTGATCACGTTCAGAATTTGATCCTTTCTCCTTTGGATATTATCATTCTAGTTTTTTATTTCATAGCGTCGGCATATCCCCTTCAACACACGTGCGCACAAATATATGCACATACGAACATGTGTATCAGTGCGTTTAGCGTGTAGGTGTGTGTATATATGTGCTGATGAAATCTATGATAATGATCATTTTTTAGTTAGTAACATTTTTTGTTTTTACAAAAGTTTCCTTTTAAAAATGATGAGATTTTAAAATCAACTGAATACCATGCATGTAATGCCCAGAAGTATGATTCTATTTACAAAAGTGTTATATTATCATTTGGAGGATTATCCCGTCTTCTGCTCTGAAAAAAATCATGTTCTTAACATAAGCGTTTTGAGTTTGAGCGTTTTTGTAAAATCGTACATGATTTTTTGGCCGTTCGGATACAATCTTGTTCAAAATTGTTGGAACACTTTGTGCAGATTTGGTTCCCGCCGCCTCATTCAATGTTGCATGAGCACGACACACTTGAGCAATCTCGCCCATATTATTTTCAACAATGATGGGAGGGGAGGGGGAGGGGAAAGAAAAGAAAAGTTATAGTTACAATGCGTTCAAGCCTATAATCTTCTTTCATTGCATAGCTGCAATATTAACAGGTGTTCCAAGGATATGAACAAGATTGTGGTGGATAATGTAAAAGAGGGACAAGAAAGGACCGATTGTACCAAATAAATAGTGATAATGTTAAAAATAAAGAACAACCGTGATTTCATAACCAATTTTAGAAGAAAAAAACAAAGCGATATACGATATGACTTATAGTATGGTCAAATATATCAAGTTTTTATCGTTTTCTGATTTTTTATGTCTCATCTTTCTACAAATGTTCAAGACCAAAATTGACCAAGAAAACATTTCAACCACTGAATAATATAAAGCGTTCCCTACTAAAACTCAGGATGTATCATATCCCGTATGGTAATGATAACTAAAGGGTATTATACGATTCTGTACACAGATTTAAATGATATAACAGCCAAAACAGATTTGCCGTCTTGTGTCGCTTTTATAAAATGATAATATCCAGGGAATACGAAAATCAGAATAGCAAAAGCAATGGTTTATGATTCAAAAATATCTTTTTCAGAACAACAATGGCATTATCTAAGAGTAATATTAAATTCGCTTTCCTGTATACTTATCACTTCATCTCTAGTAACAATTCTATCTGGTGTTCCATTGGTTTTTTTTTTGTAAAACAAAGTTAGTATTGTCTACATTGTAAGAGGGCGATTTTATTCCGGACTATAAATAGCCTACTCTATTTGTATAGCTATTTCTGTGAATTATGTTTCGGGTGTAATTTAAAAATGGCTGTTCTTCTTATTTCACAACCCAAAGTTCTTTTGCCTCTGTCTGCCAATCACATCTAGTATTGTTACTGTAATGTCCAATTGTCCACAAAGTTTGCACGATATTTGATTTTTCAGAACCTACCTGGAACAACCCGGAGACTACTGTCTCAGTTTGTTCTAGGGGCAAATTGTATACATATCCAAAAAACGTGCTATGAGAAGTCAAAATTTTATGTTAGCGTTTGGAATATTGGAAACTATATAATAAAAAAAAAGTCCTTAATAAAATCTGACAGTATTTCCAATTAAACTTCTCAATAAACGCAAGTCAGACACTAAGAGTGTTCTTTTCTTTCTCTTTCTTCCTTGACAAGATTGAAGACAATTATTTTAAATAAAATGGATGACGAATTCGAAGAAAATGATCAAATTTCAACAAGATTGTTTACAACTTTCACAGTCTTCAAATGATCCTCAAGTACGCTGAATGCTATATCAAGAATAAAAAATTTATGCTGTTAATTCAATACACATATGACGTATTAAATCGAATGTATAATCTACGATGCTCGGCTTATTTTATGCAAGCAACGTTAAAGATAGAACCACATTGCACTGTATACTTGTAGTGTTGCCATCTTTATTTCAATATATTTCCCCTTAAATACTATACACATGATGGATGAATTATTTCAAAGGCCATTTTCCGACGAATATCGACAGAGAGTTTAATGTATATCAGTAAAAAGAAACATGGAGCAAACAAACACAACTAAACAATGTTGCTTATGAATCTTTTTCCATCTAGTGTCTTTCCGACTATTGAAGATATAGAACAAATATGTTGTACACGGCGGAACACGTAAAGATGTCGCCTGTCTTTTCCTTCTATCTCACAATGAAAGTTTCTCTTGCGTCCGAAGTGCATTTATACTTTCAACAGGACTGAATTATTGTATATTTGAATATATTTAATCATAAAATATTCTGTATAATATATAATTTTCTACATTTAACTCCAATACAATAACGACTTTGCCAAAATAAACAAACCGAAACCGGGATCAAAATTTCTAACATGAATGCATGCTTTATTTTAGATATAACACCTAAATAATTCTACCTTACTCATGGGTTTTCCATGATGACTAGTTCCTCTCATAATGATGCTTATATTCTGTATCAATAAATCAGGAATGCTATACCATTTAAAAAACAAAGGGTCCAAGCAATCGTAATGTACAGACTACGGTAACTTTTCCATCCTTATGTATGATTGGATACCTTCTCATCCCTTGGAAGAAATTTTGAAACTTGCCCGTTGTCCTAATAAGTTGCTATATAGGTGCACAACAGAAAGTTGTTCCCCCCCCCCCCCGGCTTAATTCATTTTAGGTGTGATTGGTATACATGCTAGTATTATAGTAATAACTATAGACTCCATGTCATATACATTGGTAACTTTTTACTATGCAAAAAGCATTAGAAATACAATCATGCACGAACTTTAAGGACTTAAAAAAAACAAGCGCTCTCAACTTTGATGTTGAGTGTTGCACTTATTGTATTATGAACTGTAAGGTAAAGTTACCTGTATTAAAGCTTAGAGAAACAGTTTTTAATTGCATGCGCTTTTTTGGTGAAAAACTGTCGGGAATCCTAACATTTATGAGCCATGAATAGCACATAAACAACAGTTTTAAGGTAAACTTTATTAAAAACGAGGTTTACTTGGCGTTTCTAACGTATGTTGTCCATTTTGGACAGATAGAAAGTGAGCACAAAATGGGCATGGGTGGATGGACGATTCCGGCTTTAAATCGACTGTACCCGGCACGAAATAACCCGTTAACTCTAAACTCTGAGGAGTGGTAGGCCATGCTAAGTTTTGCGTCCAAATATCTGAAATGGTTTCATGTATATGAACAATACGTGTGGGCGGCCTTAAATGTGCAACGAGATATTTTTGGGCATCCATCTATTTTTTCAATATAGTGATTTCATATAGATATGACCCCAATACATGTCTTACTTTGTATTTGGGTTACAGAAATGCCTTTTTTTGAAAGTGAAAAGCAAAATGGATATTTTTTCATTGCATTAATTTCAATATAAATCATAGTCTGAATTTAGTATTTGCTCCCTATTTGTCAATTAGAATTTCACATGTTGTACCAAGAAATAATTCTCAGCTTAATCATTCACATTGGAATATTGTTTTGATAGAACGTTTTGTATAAGTGGCAAAAATCAGAATTTTCAATTTGGGACACCTTTTATGTAATCGCTCGTTGCACAATGCACCATTAAATCCGACGCCTATCTAGTGGGACACCTAATTTTTCTGAAAAGTTGTAGCAATTGTGTCAAAAAACCGGTAGCATATCCATTAAACAGGCAAAAACAAAATGACCCTGCTTGCTAAATCAGGGTACAACTTCCGGAAGTAACACATTCCCACTAAACTATTTTTATGATTTGAACAATAAAATAATGCGTGTGTCGCATCAAAGGGGTATTCTGTTATCTGTGCTTGTTGTAAGGAGTAGTTTCATCTTTTTAAAAAAAACGTTATGTCTGTCAGATAATGTTATCCACCCCCTCGTCAAAATGAATGCATGTTCAGAAAGCCTGCCGTTAAAAAATCCTGTTGTATAGGGCCCTTGCACAAGCTAAATTATGTTGAAATGGACTTTTGGTTTTTGTCCCTCCAGATCAACCAAGCATAGAGAAGAATCACTCATGCACCGGTTCACCTGAACATTTCAGTTATTCTGCAGGTGTTCCCCTTTTGTATTCTCTGCATGGCTTGGTTTGTTCTGGAGGCAGGTCTGTGGCCAAGATAACCTATTGACCGCCGTGCATCCGCCTCTACGATATGAACCACATCAATCATGAACAAATGCATACGAGCACCAGTATTGACGATTAGCCATGTACTGATATCCTAATCATTATCTAGTTTTCAAACATATGAACAGTCTGAAAGGTATTATACGTTTGAGAACAGAGTGACAAAGGTTTTACTTTTTATGAGCTAGATCGCGTACATTTCTGGCACGTTTCCTTTTACAATATGAGCGTGGATTTACGAGACTCTTTTAAATGCATTCAGAAAACAACTGCATTACATGTATGAGAAACTCACATTTATACTGCCGCCCCGACACGTTCGTTTTGAATCGAGTAGTAAGAATTAGAAAAGTATGCTAATTAAGCAAGAAATCAAGAAGGACCAGGATTAAATGACAGATGGATGTGTGGACAATTAGAAGTATCCACATTCAAATTGATGTCTAAAAGTTGAAGTTTCCCTTCCCTATTTCTGGATATCTCAATTCGGTAATGGATGGCTGTTGCGATTTACGGAATAAATCATTCGTTCGGGAGTCTAATTGTTTCGAGGTATGCTTTCCCCCTCGTATCTGCAATAATTAAATGAAAACACACCATCTGGCTGTGTGGCATTTTGGAAATATTCAACTGTAGTACTTTCACTGCATGAACGATGTAAGTAATTTCACCGAAGTAAATTGAGCAGGAAACTGGTACTTTTTTTTCTTTTTCTTTCTCTTTCCGGGCATAATAACATGATACATGATATATGTTAAACTGTAAGAAGTATGCTTTTTCCTAAATGCTCCCGTGAATTGAACTCACCAACACTGAAGCGGTTGCAAAATACAGGGCGTTAACGTTTAAAGGTGCATAATTTGTATGCGCGCCGTGCATGGTTTAATAGCACAGCCTACGTTGAATCTCGACAATCCCGATAAATCCATTAAGTACAATGGTAATAACAAAACATTAAGGGTTAGTCGAACTAGAATCCCGTGGACTCTAAACAGTTACAATGATGGTCAGCACGGATAAAGCAAGTAAGCATTTTTTGTTGAGTTTGTGTATATACTTTCAATGTTTTCTTTAAGGCATATAATTAACCATTTCTTATCGGCCTTGCACGTAAGATAAAATATCCAAGATTTTTAATGGACAAATGGTTACACTTAACTTCATGTACCATTTAAGCAATGTGTATTACTTATTTCCTTGGTTTTTTACTTTAAAAAGGGCTCAACTGAATACAAATCCCTAAACACCCTTAAAATCGTTATATAGCTTTAAAATTTGAGGTCCAAAAGAAACATGCGGGATGAGTTGAAATCGGTGTGTGTAGGAGAGCCGTTTTTCAAAAGGCCGTTGCAAAGTTGTTGTTTCTTGCACCACATTCGACGTATAGGTCATTGTATTCTAGAAAAAAGGGTTAAAGGTCCCAGGGAAATGGATGATACCTTTCCAAAATCTTTGTTGGGACATTTCCTAAATAACAGGGGCCAGAAGAAACCAACGAAAATAACTACCAGTGACATCATTTGTGCAACTATTGATTTTATCAGTCAGTATCATGAATAGATTAAACACCAGTCAACCTGAAGTTTCTATACTCTTGGACAAATCAATGGCACCACAGATGTCATCATACCAACCTAAATATTGAATGCTTCTGGTCCCTCCCTTGTAGAACTTGACACAAATCCACATCAATTTCTATTTGAATTCCTTGGAACTTTAAACACAAATCAGCCATTTTTTTTTCAATTAAAAAAATGTCCATTTTGTATCCTAACTGATAGTGTTAGATCAAATATAAACTGTTATTACTGTTCTTTATAAAAAACAGACGATTAAGCGTTAAAGCGCGTCTTGAAGATATCATCTTGAGATATAGCAAAAAAAACTATACCTTTTAATCATTAGAAACCATATGAAAATAGTTCATACAAATTTTTAATCCGTATGAAATGTTTACAACTAACCGGGAGCTAACGACATTTGTACAATATTATCTGACGTGGGTAGTACAAACGGTTTGAGTGGATTAAAAATAGTTGACAGACTGAAAAGGAACACCCTGAAACGTCGATTCTTAAGTGCAGCAAACGGTTTTGCATTAAGGAGAGGGGCCAATACAACAGGTTTGTACAGGGGTCCAAAGATTGAAATTGACCCAATCATGGTGTTGAAAGTATACCATGTTATTTGTATAAAACCACAAGGATCCGGAAAGGTATAGTTTGTACTGTCTATTCAAAGTAACGGTTAAGAGTTCTAGGCTAAAAACAGCAAAAATCATTAAAAAAGGGTCAATTCAGTTGTACGGGGTCAAATTTTAAAAGTTCTGTGCTCCGAGTTAGATAAGACATGGTTGCCAAATTATACCCCCTCTCATTATTAGTGCTGCAGCAAGAGCCGAAAAACCTATATTCTCGAGTAACCGGTGATCCTAGTGATATATATCAAAATGAAGCTTGGAATGAATCTCAGGAATCCGAAAATGCATATTCAAAAATATAAAGTAGTACAAGTTGAGTTATGAGGGGGGGGAAAGGGAAACCCTAGGAAAATCACCAATAAATGGAAATTGACACTGGATGCATCTACTATTTAGTACAACTTCCAATGCTTTTCGTTATAAGCATGTGTTTGGATATGCATTATATCATCATTATGTAGTTATACCATTTATAGGTTCATATAAATTTCTAAAAGTATGTAGAAATCACAGAAGGAGGGGGGGGGGGGGGGTACGGGGGCCCGCGGGTAAATCAAACCCAAATTATAATCAGACAATCTGTCCTATGGTATGTGATACCCCCTCTGATTATTTTCTCCGGAAATTAAAATGCTTAACTATATTGTTAAGTGATCTGAGCTATCCATATCATTTTCAAACATTTGTAAAAATTTAAGCTAATGATTACCGGAGGAGGGGGATATGGGGCAGAGTAGGCATCAAAGTTGGGGTTATTGGAGTGGAAAATGTCTATATTTCAGTGTGTTGAACGGATTAACGTAAATCATCATATAAAATGTTACATAGTTAAAATATATTTTCTCTCATTCTTCTGATATTATTTTAATAACGTGTAAAGGCGGCGGGGGGGGGGGGGGGGGTGTTTGGCCACCCCAGAGAGCTTTGAACGGGGAAAGAGCTTGCTCAAAAAGAAAGAATCTGCCTCAAAATCGGCAAATTGCCCCTTCTGGAAGTATGACCCCCTGTTGAGCCCTTACCATATTTACACGGGGGTTGTTGTTCTGCGAGTTTTCAATCGTGAAAAAGATTTTGGAAGTGTGTTTGTCATGTCAAACTTATCAATGCGATTTTTTTTTTTTTTTCTTGATTTCATTAAATATTTCTTTTGCCGGCAGTCGAGAGCAAATTGCCCCTATTTTCAAGGTAATATCCGGAACTCTTTGTACTGCACTTTTGGCCTTAATTGTCTTATGACCCCTCATAAGTAGTCTCTTGAGGGACCCCTTGGTACAAACGTGAGTGAAAAACAACCTTAGGCCACGTAAGTGTTAATGGCTTTGTCCTTTTAGCCCAAAACATACCAGAAAAGACAATAACAGACACAAAACAAAGCAAAAAGCAAACAAAAGAATTCCGTTAAACTGCATGAATTATTTTTGACCAGGTTAAATATACTTATATTGAGAGGGTTGTAACGTTCGCATATGACCATCACAGAAGTAACCTATTGGGAATGGAATGTTGGTATACTTTGGCACCCACTGAATAGAAGATACTTACAAACTATTCATTGATACAAAAGGTTGCCATCATAGAAGTGGAAAAGGGTTTAGGGGATGGGCGGTATTTCCGTTTTGGTATATGAACGGTCCCTTTTTCTTGAAATTGGTAATAAAAAAGGTTGCGTTTCTGTTTCAAAGGATATTTTACATGGTCATCAGGCATGAAGAATGCTTACAACCCACAAATGTGAAAAATAGTGCTTCCCAGAAGGTTCCCAAAAATACATTTTAAAAAGCTATCTCTCACCTTCTGGGGCTTCGCCCAAAAACTCCACCAAAGCAGGCATAAGGACGGTTAGTAAATCTTTCAGTTTGGTATATTTTCGGGGTAGTGGTTCAAAAACAAACGGCCCGCCCGAACATCCATACCCAAACCAAAAAGTGAGAAATCCCGGGGTTTTTAGATCATTTTCAAATAATTATAAAGGAGTTCGTATATATGTACCACTCCAAAGGAATTGTTCATTTATGGTTTAGATTCTCTTTCTATGATTAAAGATTTAACCCCTCGTCTTAACACGGGGTGGTTACCACCCCAGTGAAACTTTGCTCCGGAGCGTTAAAATGCTAAAAGCTTTTGTAAAAAGATTCTGGGTACTCTTTACCTCGTCCTTTCGGTCCATTAAGCAAAAAATGTAGTTGCCATCCATTTAAAAACTATTCTGCACAGTATGGCTCTAACTCTAGGTTTTGTAATACTAGTCAATACCATTCTTGAGAGCTGTGAAAATCGCTGAAAATTCGATATTACCACATTTTAGTGCAAAATGGATTTTCGCGATTCTTCTGTGGAAAATGCCAATTTTGCTGATTTGTGCACTTTATGACGTCATTGTTACGCCATATTAGGTATGTTAGTACTTATTTTGGTAGAATAGAAAAGAAGACTCATACCTAGTCTGTATCAAATCATAAGCATCGGATGCTTTATAAACAAACTCTGCGGGCATAGATAAAAATCCGGTGCGGAGTGCGATGGAGGGTATATACCCTCCAATATTTTGATGAGGAGATGGTCAATACTGTTCATCCCCAATGTTGATGCCCATTCAATGTTTTTGACCCAATAAACCTCTATTTTACCATAATAGTTTTAAAATGGTAAAATTTCCGGCGCAATTCGCGCGCATTTGTTATAATTACAATAGTTTAATGATTTTAGCTTCTAAATGGCAACAACCATTTTCAGCGCGCTCACCGGCACATGTGCTAGTAAGGGTCTTTTCAGCAAAACCCCATTTCATTCATAAATTTTCATCACCCCAAATGTCAAAAAGAAATTTACAGCCACTGCCTGCGGGGTGGGATCACCCTTAATAATTTCTCAGCTATAGTAGAGTTCGCTGCAAGCCTATTGACATTTTTAGCTAAGAAAGATGCGCCTCAGGCTTATTAATTAACAAACCATTTCTTAGCTAAGAGGAGTTTGCCACAGGTCTACAGATTTACTGAACTTCTTAGCTAAACGATTCTGCTGCAGGACCTTTAATAATCATTTCTTAGGTACGAGGATTGTCGCATGCATCTATTACTGAACGCATAATTCTTAGCCAAAGAGGGGTTGCGTAAAGGGTTAAAAATGTACGTTAAATAATCATTGCTTAGCTGAAAGGATTGTGCCCAGGCTTATAAAATTTTACTGAATTTACTGAACTTATTTCGTAGGTAAGAGGATTGCGCTGCAGGCCTGATATATTACTGAATTAAAATTCTTTACGAAAGAAAGCTTCCGCAGGCCTATAGATTTATGGCTGGACTATAAATACAAAGGTAAGGTCGTTAGGACCTAATAAATTGACTGAACCAATCATTTATTAGATAAGAGGGTTGCACTGCAGGCCGCTAAATTTACTTAATTAATCATTTCGTATGCAAGAAGTTGCGCCGTAGGTCAATAGGCCGACAGGTTATACCATGAAGTCACCCAGTCGCCTCCTTGTATTTAGGGTTCTGAGCCGAGGGCGCACCCCCTCCCGCAGGGTAAACCACGCCCTTAAGCCCTTTCTACACGATGCAAACGCAATCGCAACGGCCCATCAATTTAGACCATACGTAATGGGGCTAATGACAGATGCCCACTGCAATTCCTCACTCTACACGATGCAAAGATTTGGCTTGCAACAGGTTCCTTGAACATGGGGGGCTGGAGTGGGGTTTGGGGATACTCTTATAAAGTTAGGGTCGATTTTTCAATTTCCAAGACTTCTGTGTAAGTTAAAAAATTATAAGCATTTCGTGTCCCGGCTTATATATTACTGATGGTCATATTCTTTACTTTTACTATTATTATGATTTAAATGTTAGATAAGACAAAATAGTAGGTACAGAAGGGAAGAGTATTGAAAATTATTTCAAAAGAAGACATTTCTCTAATTTAATATTTACACGTTCCATAAAATTATACAAAGCTTTATAGTGTTACACCTAAATTTCAACGTGTTCGTCTTTTTATTCCACATATAAAGGAAAACCTTATTATAAAGTATTAAATGAATGAGAAAAAGTAGGAAGTGGTGTCATTCACAAGTTTAACATGTTTAAAAATTAAAATAAAAGACAATTTTACTCAGATCTATTTTCAAAGATTTGCTGTATGAGAGCTATATCTAATACTATTTTGGAGTATCCCGTATATAGTCTACAGGTTCTCTTCTCATTCAAGGCAAACTTTTTAAGACAGTAGGCCGAAACTAATTATGGTAGGCCTCAATCCATTTCATATTATAAATTTACTGTGCCCAAAGTGCTATATTTACTAACAATTTGTCATGATGATATAAGATTTGGAAAAAAAACAAGAAACTTAAAACAAATATAATGCTAAATATAGGGCTACAGCCATTGAAAATAGATACAGAAAATATTTACGAATGTATAAGTTAGTAGAATTACAAAAAAACTAAAAAATTAAAAAAAAAAAAAAACAAAGTCTCTATTTAATTAAAAATCATTCTTTTCAGGAAAAATCTCCTAGTTCTACTTATGGATTTACCAAGGATTTAAACCTTAACACAGCAAACACAGTTCTTGTTTTCAAAAACCTTACCAAAGAACTTCAAGTTCTTATACAAATCCAAAAACTTCAGTGCGATTTGAGTTTGTTGGTCCATTTTGTATCATAAGTTGAGTAAACCCAAGACAAAGATAATGAAAATGAAGTTGATTCCCTACATGGCCCATATTCATTGCCCATTAACAAGGAATGTGATGAAGCCACTCTGAAATTGATTTGGTTAAAGAAGGGTCACTGGGACGTCTTATGGGTGGGTATTGCAAAGGTACGTCCGTGAAAATAGAAACATTGTCTCTAAAAAATTTGCATGTAGCACAGCGGTGTGGATTCAATTGCAACAGCCATCTAACACGGAGCAAATCGTTGCAAGGTGCTCAGGGAGGTCTGTGCAGCTGTTGCAAGGTAATTTTGCACCGTGTAGAATGGGCTTTCCATAAGATGACTGCAAAAAATTATGAAGTTGACACCGGGACCGTCATCGTTGACACGATGTATGCAGATGATAGTAAAATGTAAGGTTTATTCCCCTCCCACCCCACACACACACACCATATTACACACAACCAACGTACACACACCACACCTATACACCATACACCCACACACACAACATCCACACACAAAAATCACAACACTCCTGGCATGATCAAGACACTTTCTACAAGGGCAACCAATTGTGTTTCTGACACCCCCCCCATTTCAAAAGCAGCATTGGGGGGTGGGGGTTGTAAGAATTGCGGGGGGGGGGGGAAAGAAATGCTATTTAGGCACTTCTAGAATGTTCGGCGTCAAAATTGTGGTCAAAATATATTAGTGAGACCAACTCTAGATTTGTGATAAAATTATATCAAACATGGCCAAGTTATCAAAATTGTCATTACTAAAATAGGGGGATGGTAATCCTTTGACCCCATAACTTAATTTTGTGCAAGTTTTAATTTTTGCATCATGGATTTCCTGACTTCATGGCGCCTCTCTATAGCCTACAATTTGATATTATGACTTGTTTAAATTAGGTCACCACCTATCGAAAAAAATTGGGCTCTGCTGCAGCCATACAGCACACGGCACCATTGTGGCACTTTAACAAAGACACTATCAGTGATTTAAAAATATGGAAATGTCAGGAATGCTCAAGTGAAGGATAAGGCTGTAGAATTCTCATAAGTACCTTTTCCCCCCAGGGCCTTGTGTACTAAATTGGACAAAAGGAGAGAGGAAAACGGCCAGTGTTTCAAGATACGATCCCCATTCCATTACGTGTTGTAATAAGTGTTCCTACGGACAGTCATGCCTAAAAATCCCCATTCTGTCCTTCTTACGGTTTTGGTCATTATGACCCCCATGTCAGATCTGACATATCTGACACGGCCTGCGGTTTTCTAATTCCGTTAGCTCCGGTTATTGAAGCTAATTGGGATATTACCCGTTTAGAATTTTTAGAACATGGGACGGCATTACATACATAAGCTATCAGGTGGGTCGACCGCCGGGAGCCTCGTGTTTTTGTCCAGCTCAGAGTATATCGCACCGTGTACGAGATGTTCCCTCATGGTCAGAAAAGTAACTACCTTGGTGCATAAACAAAAATTCACAATGACGATTTGTAAGAAGATGACTTGACCAAGATGTAAATTCAAAGTAATGATTTTAATACACCAAATTAAATCACACAAGATACACATTAACAATGCCACAAAATATTATCTTATTTCTTCTTACTACTTAAAAATCAAATTTAAAACACAAACATATCTCCTCAATTAACAATAGTTCACAGTTAGTGTTGGGTGCGCACCAGTCTCGTGTAGAATCAGGTCACACAAAAAAATCTTGGCGAAACAATTCTTGCTGATACAGTTCAAATAGTTTCGCCGTTATCGCAAAAGTCCTTTTTAACTAGACCGGCCGATTAATTGTAAACTCGTAGACTGGAGAAACACTGGAAGTATAACTGCACTTTCTCTGGTAGAACATTGTCCATACCAGGCATAAAGTGTGAATGTTGTCACTGGTACCAGAAGAAAGTCCTGCTGGAATTTTAATGGTAAACTTGTTTTTCCAAAGGTTACAAATTTGAGCAGCTATGACAATTTGGACACTTTCCAGAAATTGTATAAAGAACATAAATTTATAAATCAAAGTGATGGCAAAGTTTCCACCTTTCTGTTTGAGGAGGTCTCACTCGATGAAACCTCTTGACAACTGGCAAAGAAGATATGACTTGCCAACAGAATTTAGTCCTCAGCAAAAATTTTCCCATGATGCAACAACATTGCGGAGGACAAGACGATCATTCGTCTCTTTTCAGTTCGCTGAAACATGTGTAAAGGAAGTCAACAATCTTCAACATATGCACCTGTTTGACATAGCAATACACAAATAGTGAGAGGGCGTAATATGACACAGTCCTATAACAACCTTGAAAAACTCTAATTAAAAGGACTCTTTGTATAATCATGGTTGGCCTATATACGAATAATTACCAAAAGATTTGTCCCGCCTTCTAGTGGCTGCGTTGGTCAGATATCAAGGGTCAAAGGGTCAACGAACCTTTTTTAACGGCCTAGATGGGTTAGAACTGTTCATCCAATGGCCTAGAAGAAAAAAAGAGGGGTGTCTAACCCTGTTTTGGGGGTAAATATAAACAACAATAAAAAGCAGTCTTCAGGCTTAACAAATGAAGTCATCATTATCTGTCAGCACAGAAAGCACCATTTTCCCAACATAAATTAGCCAATAGTCAGTCTGTACAAGGATCAAATAAACCAAAACATTGACCAAATCTATACTTGAAAAACAGTCTCAAAATACTATTGTAAAATCAGTGGATTATCGTGATAACTAATAACCATTCTTGGACAATATTTCATTTGGACCACATAGAAAGCCCCATTACCCAGTGTTGAAAATAAGCCAAACTCCTGTGAAAATGCATCACAAGGCACAGTGATTCGCCTTGCTCCACCAAATGTTATTTCTCAAAAAAAAATAAAAAAAAAAACTCCAAAACAACCTTCTTGAGGAGGGGAGAATAACAAATTCAGGGAGGACCGTAATAGTAGAGGCTTACTGTGACCATGTCCTAGTGTAACCTGAACAAATTTAATAAAAGGACTTCTAGTTGATGCGTTGGTCAGAATTATTCAAGGTCAAAGGTTCAATTACTATTTACCTTTATAAGGCATGTGATAGGCCATAACTGCTCAGCCAATGGCTAGAAGCAAAAAAGGGTTGGTTTGTGTCTATACCATGGTTCATGTCAATAAAAACAATAAACACATTTTCAGGATTCACAAATGCAACAATCAGTATTTCAGCAGAGAAGCACTTGTAATCCGAATATTTAAAGTTTTTCCAACGTAAATTAGCCCATTCGTCAGTTCTGTAAAAATATTAACAAAAATATTGGACTTAATATAGGCCTATTATAATAATGAAAAAAGCTAAAAATATTATTGTCAAATCAGGGGAATATTTTCTTGGACAGATCCTCGACTGATGATTCCTGTGTGTTAATAGTGTTGGCTATAGTGATAGACCTTTTTGATAAATATTTCATTGGGTAATATTAAAAAACCAATTACCACTGCTAAATGAGCCAATCCCGAAATATTCGGGACTTGGCACGCACCAACTATCAAGGACCACATCAAGCGGAGATTGTGATTCGCCCTTCCGAAAAATGTTTCTCTCACAAAAAAAAAACGGACAAAAACTTTCAAATACCTTTTGTAGAGTTTGTGGTGGAGAATAACACAATTGCGTGAGCACATTAACGGTCGTTGAAGGTTTTGAAGAGAGGTATCATACTCAAGTGTAATCACTCGTCACTCCTGAGAGGTAATTACACTGCACTAGTGCTACTTACCTTCCACAACCTTCCTTTTGCCACAGAATACCACGGCATGGCTTAATCGGTTCGCGGAAGAAGGTCGCAGAAGGTAGGCCAACGCCAACGCAACCTGTCAAGTCCCACCCATAGTGCCTAATGCTCCTGGTCCACGATGCTATGTCGATCAGACAAGAGGGATTGGACGGCGACACCCCTCTCCAGCTGATAACACAGCAATCAAATAGACTGTGAAAGGTGGAAGGACAACTCCACTACAGACATTGTCCAAAATGCTGGGATGAAGGGCCTCGTCATAGAAGGCCAGGAGGGGAAGCGTGAGCTCGAAACATCATATGCCAAATCAAGAAGCAGTCAACCAATCATGGTGTTCGTGTGCATTCAGGAAATCCAGCTGGCTCAATGTGTCCTTGCTGCAGGATTCTTGAAGCTCTCTGCAACCCTGGTCATGCAACTTGGTGAGAAGTGGCAGATACACCGGTTTCGGGGTTAAAGAAAAGAGTCTGATTCTTGGCCAAAAGCCTGCATGTGGAAGAAATAGAGACCTCCTTGCGCTCAAAGCGGTGGTGGGGCTCGTCGTAGACAAGGATATCCGAACCCCCTATGGCCCAAGGCCACATTCCCACTAGGAAGTTCCAGAAGACTAAGCTTGGGTTGGGTTTAAACTGTTCCGACACTAAGAATAGCAAGACCAATGGCAAATCCCACTCCGCGCACACCAAGGCTACACCGGGGGACCCAGGGACGATCGTAAATACCGTCACCAGATTGGACAGAGGGGACTGAAAGAAACCGTCATGTCATCACCGAAGACCTGTACGGGTCTTGCCTGTGGCTGTTCGGTAAGTTAAAAATGAACCTCGGACAATCAGGCCACTAAGTTTAACCCACTCTAAAGACGTTCCTGAGGAATTGCCAACCTTGTCTACGCGTCTCAGAAATTGCATGGAAACTCTCTATCGGCACACCACACCCACCTCAGTGTACAGTCCAGAAATGCACCAGACAGGTGCGGAGCATGGGTGGTGCACTCTGGGACGAACGCGTCGACTGAAGGACCTCTTAACCAGGTCCCCTCTCTTGAAGATGGATCTGTTCCCTTAAAGCAGAGATTAGCGGCCTTGGAAATCACAGCTGCCGTGGCCATTAATGGGCTACCAGCAGGACCAGGCAGTCTGAGGACAGAGCACTAGAGGATTTTTTGGGACATGGCAACCTGGAGAAGCATAGGCTATCAATCCTGACGGGCCGTGCCATGGCGTCCCGTTTGATGCCCGGGGATCCGGGTTCCAAGAAGTAGGCCCCTAATATGTCACAATCTGACGATTCAGATGAGGCGACCGTGGGCACAACGTGTGGACGGTCCACCATCGAGAAGATTGTTGTGCGGCAAACTGCCAAGTAGAGCTGCCACTCCACCGAGGGCCCTCTGAACTTCTGCTGTGTCTGGGATTAGGGACTCTCCTGTGAGACTGTCCGCAAACCAGTGTCCACTCCAGAAACACGGGAGGCGATCAGCCGGATGTCCAATCTCGGCACCACCTGTATAGCCGAAAGAATCTCCTGCATAGGATGGGGATGATGGCACCCTTCATTGTTTATATGTCACCACCTTCATATGTCGCACGCGGACAACAATTACCTTCCCCCTGACAACGGGGAGCCAGTGCCGCAATGCCAGAAGGGACGGCAAAAAACTCGAGGCGTTGATGTGGTGACCGAGCCACGTACGGAGGCTGGTCAGCGGCCTGCCCCGAAGATATCCGAAAGAGATTTGAAGGTGAGGCACACCCTCTCCACTTAAACGCAATCCGTCGTAAGGGTTGTTTAAAAGCATCCCATTTGTCAGGGTGTTTGATAGGTCACAGGTAGCTGAATGGAATCCTTGCCTCATATGAGTGGAAAAGTCCGCCATTGAAGGTCTGAGGAACCCTTCGTCTTCCTGGGGAGGAAGGTGGGGTGTTTACCACTGCCAACAAGTTTTTCATCGCGCCAGCTTAAAAACACATACATTTGAACCTAAACCTTGGCTGCCTCTAATCTTGGACCATTCATTTGCTTCTTTTTAGCAGCAAAATAATCTGTCACGCCACCTTACCTTGGTAGAGTGTAGACAAGACTCAGTTTTGAGGAAGGGGAGGTTGCACCTTAGAAATTTGTCTTTTTCACTTCATCAAAAATATATATGCTGTATGCTTATCTAATACCCTTTTCATTACCCTTTTCATACTTAATACCCTTTCATAATCCCCCAAAAAACCTAGCAAATCACACATTCCTGTAATTTTTAATCCAAAATAGAAAAATTGGCTTTTTTTCAGCAACAATCGGAGAAATCAAGTTTGCCATGATTATTACTTCATCAAAACATTACTATGAAGTCATTTGGAGGTCTATTGGAACGCTTTGGATACCAATGAAAAGAGGAGACGTATACCAATCCAACTGTACCAAAAATTCAAAAGGGTCAGAGGCATTTGTAACTAAGAAATCCATGGAGGAACTGAACCAACACCTTTAAGGTTTTAAAATAGTTTTGTGGCGACAAGTTTAAAATACACATCATGCAGATAGTGCATACTATTTGAAAATCAAGAAAGGGTGCATTTGATCGTTTTTTCCTATATGCTAATTGTGTTTGTTGACCCCCAACCTGGTATAGACACCTCATGGTGTTTTAGACTAAATGGTTAAGGAGTTATGATCCGTGATATGCTTTAAAGGTCATGACCTTTGACTTGAAATCTAGACCAACGCCAGTGCCGAAGGCGGACAAATTTGTGTTGTCCATAATAATTCACATATAGCCCTACAGAATATACAAAAGTCATTTTATTAGAATTTTCAAGGTAAAATCGCATATGGACTCTAATAAAAGTCCACTTGACATCAACAGTGGGGCAATCTGCTTCCTTAGGGTTAACAAAGAACTTCTGAGAGTTCTTCAGCATGGCGAAGATAAGACACTGTGCCTCCTCTTGTTTCAGATGCGACAGATTCCGACATGTTTGTACTCAGGAAATCTTCACACACTAGGTCAATTTAGAACTAGATCAATCAGATAAGTCATGCTTATTGCACAACACATGAAAGTTTCATATTTTCCAGTTTCTCACTCACTCATAATTATATGATTTAATTTACATGATTTAATTTAATATAATACAAAAACTATTATAATATTCAGGAGCTGATCACACACGTACTAGGAAAATGTGAATAATTAATTGAAATAGGGTCACACTTGCTTCGTGTTTTTTTTCCACCAGAAATCTGTTCATAATCAATAAACACAACCTGTAACTCGGGCTATCTTGAAGCATATTTATCAAATTGGGTGCCCAGAAATGTTAACATTAGCTGTTGATATCATGGTATATGCATTTTATATGAATGTTATAGTTTTGATTGTAAAATGTATCGGCCTACTGCAAAATGATATATCATGTGAAATAACACATAAGTTATTAGTTAATAAATTTTGCATCCCACATGCTTTTAATTACTTGTCGAAATACAGAAGAAAACAGTAATAGATTGATTGTTAATTTGAACCCTATTGATAAATTCTTTTAAGTAGGGACCTATTAGATATTACCCATGTTAAATCTTTGGGACAGCTGGCTTGTCATCTTGATGGATACAAAGCCATTTTATCAACACAACAGAAATTAAAAATCCTATACAGTATTTTATAAATGACAAACAAAAAAATATTCAGGGGGTAGGGGGAAATCTGATTACCCAGGGGAAAGGGGATTGGAGAAAAAAATATGTTGCCAGGGGAAGAAAAAATGTCAAGACCCCAACTCTATGGCCCCCCTGGATAAAGTGCGTCCCTAATTAAGACCCTAATTGGGTGAGACTGATGAGTAAAATAGGCTTCCGTTTTCCCTCGAACAAAGCCATTGTACAAATCTGTTATTTGTTTGGTATATGTCTGAGCACATTAGGCTAGCTTCGCCAGGCACCGCATCTAGAACCCTTGCCGACCCGCTGTATCTTGCATTGCACATTGAGGTAGCAGTATGCATTGAAACTTTCATGTAGAACATTGAAAACGTTGAACCAGCAGGCTAGACCACACGGGCTGGCGCGACCGCAGACTCCCAATTTTCCCTGAATTCCCGATAAGGAACTCCCGCGCGGCAGGGGGGGTAGACATGCCAAACCTAACAGCAACAGCAAATTCAAAACGGCATCCATCAACTTCCGGGTGTTAGTCTGTTTCAAAGATTAACGGTAGGAGGGCGCTCTTAAGCATATCGAAACGAGTTGTACAAACAGACTGACTAGGCCTGGTCACACGCATATTTACATCTAAATGTCCGTTAATGGAAATTACAATATTTTGCCGCGGGGTTAATCCAACTAACCCCGACGGATTTTTGAAGCCAATAATTTTTTCTTAATTTATCATGATATTACTAAGATTTTGAACAAAGGTTTAAGAAATGATTTTTTAATGTCACTGGGACCAAGACTGCCATAGTAAATGACGTAGCAGTTCCCAATACCGTTTGGAAATCCCCAATGCCCCAATCGAGCAGATCGGGTCCTACCCCCCCCATGCCCGCGCGACGCATTGACTAGTCTCCGTTGGGCTCTGTTCAAAAAACGAATGGGACCCGTCACTTACTGAGTTCAGATCAAAGTGACGTCGTTGAAGAGACTAATATTAATAGTTATCGCCAATCCCCTTAACTACATTTATACCACTATCCCTTTAGATGTGTCAGATCTGATATGTTCAGATAGGTCAGATCTGACATGGGGGTCATAAAATGACCAAACCGCCTTATTATGTTGCTTCTGGGTCTATCATTTTGCAGTGCTATGTTAGGATACCTGATATTGTTACATACACGGTAAAAATCTGAATTTTTGATGCTTTTTCGATTTGCTGATTTAGCAAATCACTGATAGTGTCTTTAAGAATTATTGTTTCAGGGGTCCCTGTCAGGATGTCTGTCATATTTAATCACTCAAACCTTTTAAGTGGATGTGTGTGTTTACAAAATGTGTGCTAGCTCCGAGGCTCAAAATTTGATACCTGTTATCCCCCCTTTCATATCTCAAAATTATCAAGGATGAATTATAAGATTTAGGATTTCAGCAGGTCATTGTTGCCTAGTAACCATCAAAACATTTCATGCACACCCTTTTGCAATGTCATATGGAAGGTCTATGCTGAGATGAATACCTAACAGCGATTCGAAGCAAGTAATCAATGGATTGTTTGCAGCGTGCAGCGTCTGTTTCTGGTAGGGTATTGTTATGTTAATTCAACGTTTCCCTCAACTGATCGATAAGCAGTAATTGTTATTCAATACATTTCAATGTGTAACCCCAATATTTGAGTTCGACGGGCTATTTTTAAATAAATGATGCCCACATGTTCGTGTTATTTGTCAAAAGCGTTGAACACGGTTTAGTCCAATGACTGTTAAGAAATGGAAATAACTTAAAATGCCCAAATTTTGTCCACTCATTTTCAACATAGGTAGAAGTTGCTCAAACTTAATGTACTAATGGACATTCTTGGATATCTTCAAATAACTGAAATTAATAAAAAAATGTGTATTTCTCTTCAATATCACACGCATGAAACAACTTTGGGCCAGTTGATTTTCTCAAACTCATAATTTTTAACGGAAGGGATCTTAATGGACGTTTTTATTTGAATTTTGACTATGTCTTATGAAAATGAAGTTATTGATGCATAGCCAAACCCATAAGTTTAATGTGATCTGGGTCCTAAGAACATTAAATCATGTTGAGTCATGACTTGACGCAACAAAATTGGGTAAAATTGCCTTATCTCATAGAAAATTTAGAGCGTCACAAGCGCCGCCACTGCGACCAAAGTCATTGCAAAGCCGAAACAGACCCGGTTCGATACGCCTGTTTATAGAGATTCAACAAATCGTGGTAAAAGAGAAAAGTTTTGGACAGAGTCGATTAGTGGGATAGGGGGACGAAAAAAGAAAACATGAGCCCGATTTCACCTGGTTTCATGAAGAAATTGAGATAATCTGGCTTTTCATGTTGCCATCATGTTCAAAGGCTTTTGTGTTCTGCGTATCCAAAACACGGGCGCTCCAAAGTCAGTCATATTCAACCCACCTGTTAAATTGAATACCACTGAAGCAACTACGATTAGACAGAAGGTTTGAGGCTATGTTTTGTAGCTAACAAATGCGCTCACGCGAATGAATGATTCATTAAGCATATATTGATTTTCTTGCTATCGGACTACGTTCAATAGATTTAGCTTGGAATTGTAATCCCGATTTTTAATTTCCAACCACAGCAGTCATGCCCATCATTCAATGCCATTACCTTCGGAAAAAGTACTAGAAGGTGTGACACGATGGGTTTGAATCTACTTTTTATAACAATAGGATTCAACTTTGTTCCATCGATGTTAGGTTGATATCTCGGTAAATGAGCAGGAACTAAAATGCATCAGATATGAACCGGTAAATGCGACATTAAGGCCTTGATCAACTCATTCATTTTAAACTTGATATTTGAATTGCTTTTGCTCTTGAGTGTGTGCCAAAATCAACCGTAATGGCGTAAAAAAACAACATTAAAAATTTGATATTGATTAAAATATGATTAAACTGGTGTAACAAAACTGAGAGAGGTCCCCATGAGAGAGTGTCGTAGTAACAATGCCAACATATATACGGAAAAAACTGTGACATTGCGCCGAGGTTATTTAGGTAGAGTGCTGAAACAAATGGATAACACAGAGACAGATGGGCCGTGGACCACTGTACTGCATGACACGACTGTATGACTGAACGCTAACGGAAATCCAATCTTATCTTAGCTCTACCTAAATGAGCATACTTCCCAGGAGGGTGTGTGAATCAATCCCATAATTATTGCACTTTGTGCCTATACTGTACTGGTACAAAACACATGTCAGTCTTTAGGATAAATAGTGTTCAAGAAGTTTAGAAGTTACAAAAATTACAGAGTCATGCAAAACATTCCCTGAGCACTTTGGTAAGCTAAACTGAGTGTAAAATCAGGGATTTATAGTATAGAATTGATCTTATGATGCAATTTCCAAAAGTGGTGGCTTGTGGGATTGATCAATGCACCCTCTGCCTACTTCCTAACCCACGTTATCTTCAAAAGCTGGCCACCTGGGAAATAATTTTTCTCAAATCTTCGCATCTAAAAATCTTACCAGTGGTGCGCCACCTTTGTCCTTATCCGGACATTTTTCCCTTGCCCCATGACCTAACCTGCAGAAAACTAACAAAGAAAACTGAGGGCGGTGCTTATTTATACTTTGATGAATATATTGATAGCAAAAGTAATTTAGGTTTTCATTCATTGTTTTGAGCTTTTATTGATTTATACTGAACGTGAAGAACCTACCGTTTTTTCATGGCAAGGATAGATGAACTACCATACAGCGACATTGGCCGTAAAAAGAAAATACATGCGATCATTACTTTGAACCCAGCCTATTGGAACCCGTACAAATAATCCAGTAATAAGTATAAAATAACAATCTGTTTTAATAACCGCTTCTTCTTTCATTTTCCCTTGTTCCGTTTGTTCTATGAGATTTGTGCAACTCATCTTCTAATGCTCAGATCTAAAATGGTGGATTTAATTTCATTTCAATAAATAAGATTGTGGATGAATACCTGTAGTATAATAGATATAACGCTTATAACCCAGAATATATTTACTGTAGAATTTAGTTGTGATGACGACTAAATGACCCCTATGTGGAATACTGTAGTATTAGAGTGGACATATTATTCCGTTAGCCGGAAATTGAGTTGTACCGAAATTAATTTATGCAACGGGCAATTGAAAACCAAATCCACGTATTGCGCCAAAATGAACTCTATGTCGGTAATCTGTAGCTCTGGCTGCAAAACACCGAATCCTGTTGTCAAGATCAGATAAAATTTAATTAACAAAAATAGACTTTTAGAATGTATTGTTATTTTAAAGCATGAAATAACTTTCAAATAAGTAATTAACTGCGTTACGTTATTAGAAAACGGAATAGCGGATCTTGCTCCTGAAAGAGAAGAGCAGCCTTTTTGCGCTTGTTACATTCACCTATGCACCAAAAGTAAACCATTATCCTGGAAAAATAAAAACGTACATACTTTCAAAAGTTGGGAATATTAGTATTACTTATGTAGTATAATTGCGCGCGAAGAGCGCACACACTTGAACTCTCAAAATGGGTAACCACGTTTGGGGCTCTCAGGGTTTCATATTATTAAAATATTAAGTGTTACTCTAATTTGGGAAAACGCGCCATCAACTGATACCTTAAAACGGTAACATTGCACTTTTTCGATAGCCGAGAATGTTTCTTAAATTTCTAATCGTTGATTATTAGTGTCATTCCCAATAGCATATCCAGAGAACGGTTCTCATTTTAAAGAAATTTATTAAAACAACTAGTCTAAACTGATGTATGCCAAAAGATTACACCACAAATGCTATTTTATTTTAGGCATAATCCAGATAATGTCTCAGTATGATAAAAATCAACAAATAGAATAAGTGCTTTCGAAAAATAAAGAAATACGTGGAATTTTTATGAGGGAGGAATGAGGAAAAATTTTGGTTTATATGATTTTGAAAGGATGGGTTTGTTTCTAATGATGTCATTTTTTTTGGGATTCGTTGAAAACAAACGTCCTTTCTGCAAAGCGTATTCCTGTAGGAGGCAAACAAACAAACCAATACAAGAATTTGTGAATTTCATGTTTTATTATTAAAAAGAAGATCTACTACAAGGGCTTAGGCTCTGACGAGTTTCTGGCGGCCACCAGCAAATAACGTCAGGAAGGGACATCCGGTCAAAATGTTCGGTGAATCCGACCACCACACAACCATCCACCCCACCACCACCCAACCACACCAACACCAAACACCACACCAGCACCACCCACCAACGGACTTACTACTAACTAATTACTACTACTACTGTTCGTCGTGCAAAGTCAAAAATCACCAGTGGAAGATCCGTCATTAACCGCTGATAGTGTCATCATCCGGTTGATCAGGCCTGGAATTCCCCCTGGGGACCCGTAAACCTCACAGTCATCTATGATGGCTAATGGTTTGTGGCTCTCCACAATCGCGTTTTGGTGGAAGGTTCTACACAATCTTGTGAAGGAAGTTCTTGTACGACCAACGCCAGTCTGAGTAGTGAGGTGACCCACTCTTCATATCAAGGTCAACAGACTTTGGGGCTTGCTAGATGGGCTGTCAACAAACTGCTTTAAGGTTCAAAGTAGAGGATGACCAATGCTCATACCATCTGTCATTGATCAGGGTGATCGATAGGGATACTGTGATCAGGTATGGATTGGGTAGCAAAAGTGATTCGTGGAATTATCTGATATCTGGTGGGGGATTAGGTACCAGGTTCATCACATTCTTGGCGAGCTTGATCGTCTTAAAGTTCCTCCTAAAGTTTGAAGGAGCTAGGCCAGGACAGAATTGGAGGTATTTACCAGGGCGTCGCCAAAAGGCAACCACTAACAAGTTAATTGCATCATTCAGAAACGACATCAATTTGTGTGAATGTACGCTGTGGCTCCATACTGGTGCAGCGTATTCAGCGGGGGGTATGCCAAGGCAACAGTTCATGTATGTAAGGTGTCAAAGGATGCACCCCATCAAATCCCTGCGAGCCTTCTGAGGAGGTGACCACGAGCTGCGTTTTGGCAGCGACTGCCGTGTGGTTGATTGAAAGGGCGCGGTCCACTACTAACTACTACTACTACTACGACTACATAAGTTGTATTCTTATTATTATTGTTGTTATTTATGTTGTATTGTAATTAATTGATTATTGTGTTGTGTATAAACACATAATAAAATGTGTTATATAAATATTCTCATATATATTTTGCACCCCCTTGTTTCATAAACCATGACTGAAATTTAATGATCTTCGGCCACCGATTCCAGTTGAGTAAAGTTTAATGTTATATAAAACTTCATAATCTTTACGGCAACAATTAATAGTCGGGGGATGGCGTCCAAATTATGCCCTGACCGTAAAGTAGAGTATATACACAAGTTTTTGCTGCAAATGATAGATTAGGGGTTGTGCTAGAATAAGAATATGCCGGGTGCCACCTGGGATCCTTGGGCATTGAGAAATCCAAGATGGAGTCGCATAAAATAAAAGATAATTTATATTCAACCCTATTATATTAACCATGGAGTTACTAGCTATACTATAGGATCCAAGGAACAAGTGTATATGGCACGTTACATTAAGGTCATTAATCCAATTAAAATGGAAGCCAATTAAGCAATTTAAAATTCTGCACCTATAACAGCAAATACCTGCGATAAAAAATAAACATGCAAGTAATTAGATATGTTGTTGATAACATAAATGTATTTGAGAATTTTAAAGTGTTAACATGACGTCATCAATATGGCAGCCAAAAAACATGAATATCTCAAAAACACTTCTAGATATCATCTGAAACGATGTTACTAAACACGACGGTGTGATCTTGCTTGTTGGAAATGCTCTCGTCTTTTTAATGTTAACGATTAATTATTGACAAAATAATGTTAAAATTTTCTTACGACAGGAATCTGAAGGTTTGGTTCAGGGCCGCACCACTTTCTTTTTTTTCTTGTTTTTCTTTTTTTCTTTCTTTTTCCTTTTTCTTTTTTCAGTTTTTTTTTTTGAGAGAGAAAAAAATAAAAAAACGAGATAGCGAATAAGGAGAGGAGAGAAAAAGGGGCCAATTTCGATGTGTCTAAAGAAGGATTCAAAAATCAATTTTTGGCGGATCCAGGGAGCCGTCGTCCCTTCCCCAACTCGCCGAAAAAAATCAATGCGACATGACGCTTAGCCTATACTTATACGTTGGAACATACTCTGACCCCATAGAATTTCCAAATTTTGCGCGCTACGCGCAGTTAGGAGTTTGTATACCTGATTTCCGTTCAGGGCCTATCTGGTTTGAGAAGATGACCATACTTGTTTGTGATTGCTTGGACTTTACGAGCAATCTTGTACCACCTTGCGCATGAAACGGCGGGGAAATGGCGTTTAATTAATTTCATAAAACGCTTGGACATATGGTCTTTATTGCATATTACGCAAAGAGGTAAGAATTGTGTTTTGAAAAAAAATACTGTGTGAATATAGCCCAAACAAAAATACAAATAAGATCAGTGCGATAGCATTGAAGTTAGAATTGCATAGAATCATCACACGCTTTCGGTATTGGTTGGTATGAATCTGGGAAATTTAAAGGAGACTGGGTAGGAAGTTGCGGCGGACGGGGGTTTTCGTCCTCCATGATTGAATGTTATATTTTAGTTACACTTACCATATGCTTACGCAACTTGTGCATTTTGGGTGCGTAAATTGCGCCGATTCGACAAAATTACGCGCATTGGTGCATAGTGTAGAAGCGAGTAGAATCATTGCGGTGTGGATGCGAGTAGTAGAATTATTTGTCAACAGCTTCGAAATTTTTAAAAAAACACCTCCTCTATCTATCTCTATCTTTCTCTCTAATGTGAGTTAATTTATATGCAAGAGAGTCGACGCTCGCCCTGTCTAGATTTGATTGATAGTAGACTTTACAGATAGTGTTTACATCAAATTTGTCCAGTAATCTTTTTTATGGCGGTCGGTGGTGAGGACATAAACCAGGTGTCCATGAATACGTTTACAAATCTGTCATAATTAGGAGCTTGGTTGAACAATAGGCAACGATTATCACCGTATATGGCAAGCCATAAAGGCCAAACGTATTGCCGCAACCGCGTTGCGACATTTCAGCAACGCGTTTTGCGGTTTTGTCGGCCAAATAAAAATCATGGATTTATATTTAGATTTAATTTATTTAAAAAATAGACCCACAAAGCGTTGCAAGTATATAGCAACGCGTTGTGGAACTAAACCAACGCGTTGCAAGCCTTCACACGCGTTGCGAGATTCCAAACGCGTTGTGAGCTTTACAACGCGTTGCGAATGATCCACAAGCCATAAGGGTATAACGTATTGCCGCAACGCTGTTGTGAGAAAGTAGCAAAGCGTTGCGACCATTTCGGCAAACGCGCATTGCGGGACGTCGGCAATCAAAATCATGAATTTTGTGAAGTATTCAAATATAGATCCACAACGCGTTGCGGCACTTCGTTATGACCCTTAGGCTGTCACAAAGCGTTGCCAAGCCATCACAACGCGTTGCGAGCGTCACAGCGCGTTGTAACAAACTTCAAACGCGTTGTGAAGGCAATAAGGGCATAACGTATTGCCGCACGCGTTGTGAAGGTTTGCAAAAAACGCGTTGCGAAGGTCGCAAAGCGTTGGGAGATTTATATTTTTGAAATACGTCACAAAAATTCTGATTTTGATTGGCCGACACGCACGCGTTGGCTGACATGGTCGCAATGCGTTGACGAAATGTCGCAACGCGTGCAGAAAAGTTCGCAACGCGTGTGACTTTCTCAGACCGTTTGCTGGAAATACGTTATGTCCTTATGGCTTGTTAACCTTCGACAACGCGTTGGAAGCTTGCAACGCGTTTGTGAGCCTCGCAACGCGTTGTGATGTTTGCAACGCGTTGCAAAGAATCTAGCAACGCGTTGTGGGTCGTTTTTTGAATTACGTCACAGAAAATTCATGATTTTGATGGCCGCCACCGCAACGCGTTGATGAAATGAAATGCCGCAACGCGTTGCCGAAATGTCGCAACGCGTTGTCTACTTTCTCGCAACGCGTTGAAGCAATAAGTTATGGCCTTTATGGACTGCCAAACCGTCTGTGGAAAGCTATCGTGAAATACCACGACGATATCCTAAAGGTATCCGGTAGCGGTTTTTTGTTGTTAATGGATCCTCTTTTGTTTTGTTTCTTCAATAAATATTTGCTGGGATTATTCGCCAGCATCTGAAATTTGGATCGTTCAAAATGCTCACTCAGGTTATAAGCCAAAGGTGCACAAGCTTCATCAACAATGCCATTGTGCACACATACACACTAGCGTACCGGCCACGCGCGTACAGAACACACACCAATCCCATCACACATAAAAAGAGAGAGAGAGAGTTAGCTACAAGACTGACTCATTGTGTGGGTTGGTGTGATTCCGAAGGATTTTCATGCTAAAGTTGATGTTGTTGCTGATGGGCGGTTTTCAATAAGGCCTAAACTGTCAGAAAATGATGAGGTGCAAATGTTAGACTAATGCCCCCTCCTGCAATGGGGGGAGTTAGTACAGGGCAAAATTATAATCGCGTCAAATTGTGTTTTAATGTACACTAACGCGTTCGTCTCCTAAGGATTAGAAAAAGTACATATTGCCTAGGTCCAAACCTTTAGTTAAAGCGGAATAGCCCCATAATGGGGTCAAGGTCACATAGGGTAACTCCGATATTGTTGAAAGTGGTTTCAAATGATTCCTTGTGTCAATACTGAAAAAGAAAATGCATTAGCTGTTTTGGGGATATAAACAATTGCGACATCCAGGGGGAAGTTTGGGTGATCCGTCCATAGACCCCCCCCCCCCCCCTGTAGACCTTGACTACATTTTGCTATTGTGATTAAGGCCAGCCAAATGTCACAACTGTTAAAATATACATTTTGGACCTGAGAGGAAACAACAACCCTTATCGCCAGTTTCAAACAAAATCTGAGCATTGGGTAAATTTTACCCCGGATTTTACCCTGAAAACATTATGGGGCTATAGCGCTTAATTAAAGGGTCGGAAGCTAGGCAAATATATATACTTTTTCTAATGCTTTAAGGGACGAACATGTTAATGTAACATTAAAGCATTAATTTACTAGATTTTAATTTTTTCCCCCTATAGTAACATTTCCCCCTTGAAGAAGGGGGCAGCAGTCAGAAATTTGACCCCCATCATTTTCTGACAGAATTGGGTACCCGATGAATGAGCAAACAGCAAGAAAATCAATTTTAGCACAAAAATCTTACGGGAAAACTGTTTCATTCGTAATACAAACCACACTATCAGTTTTAATCACTATATTTTACTTAATATAGGGACTGGGAAAGGCCGATCTAGACTTCTGTGGCGAAATTAACTTTGAAGAAAAAAAATCAAAATTATCAAGTTGGGGATCCTGATTTCACCCTTCATGTAATTTGTACTTATTAGCATACTCGATTGAAACAAAACAAGAATCTAATGCATTAAAGGCACGAAAATGCGAAAGTTCAGGATTCTGACCACCTTTCCGAAGCGTGAAAATTCGCACGGAAGAGAAACAGCTTCATAAAAAACAACAGAATTACGTTTTGAAGGTACCATTAGCAAGAGAAAAATCTCCTCACTGCTGAATATAGGTGTTCCAGTTAGTTAAAAAAAATTTTTTCGTTATATTCATATCTCGTTAAGATGTTTTTCGTCCCAGAAAACGAACGTGCGTTTAAAAACAATTTCGTCTTTGGTCAATTATATTAAACACTTGATCAATAAAAATTAACTTATTTTCACCATTTTTGTCAAGATCACTTAATTTCGTCGTCTGCATGGCCCATCATCTGAATGAACAAAGTAATTTCGTCTTTCGTCACATTTAGCTCAGTACATTTCGTCTCGTGATCGTGTGGTGTATGCATAGGCCATGGTTGAGAGTTAGGCCTATAACATCAGCAAAATCTACCTATCTATCTTTCTTTCTTTCACCTCATTTTTCTTTCCTTCCCCATTTTTCTTCCTTCTTTCACCTCCTTTTTCTTTTATTCATCTCATTTTTCTTTCTTTACTTCTTATATCATTTTTAAATTTTTTTTATTTATTTTTTATTTCTTAATTTTGTTTTTTATTCTTTGTGCTCGATATATAAACAAAGGAAAAGACAGAAAAATTATAAAAGATTTTGCTGATGTTACAGGACTAGCTTTTAGTCATGGCTTAAACGTAACAGCACACGAGACGAAATGTACTGAGCTAAAAGTGAAATTATATGACCAAAGACGAAATTGCTTTGTACATTCAGATGATGGGCCATGGATACGACGAAATTAAGTTGATCTTGACGAAAATGTGTGGAAATATAGTTAATTTTATTGATTAAGTGTTTAATATAATTGACCAAAGACGAAATTGTTTTAAACAAACGCACGTTTCCGTTTTCTTGGGACGAAAAACAACTTTACGAGATATGTAATATAATGAAAATGTTTTAAACTAACTGGGAAAACCTATAGTATGTTTTAATTAAATTTTAAATACAACTGTACAATTTTACTTTCTAAAATTTAGAATTTCCTCATCAAATTCCCATAGCGTTACGGAACCATGATACTAGTCAACGACAAAACGGGAATCCCATTTTCCCGCCCATCGTATTTCGTAACGAAGCAAAAACAGATCAGCAGATATGGTACAAATGGCTTACCCTCCATAGGGAATTGCTTGATCGATGGTTCCAGATTATAAGGGTAATTAACGCTTCTTAGGATCCGTAGTGAATACCATTCCGATGTCCAGTGGGCAACCATGACCTTTTCCACTCAGTGCCAACTATATCACTCACTAGTCTCCGTGGGGTGCGACCATTACAACATTTGCTGTATTTATGGTTATCGATTGCGCAATATATCATATTCTGCCAACTGAATTATGATGTTTTAACAGGTTTGTCAATAAATACTGAATATTGTTTAATAGATATTTCTTTATAACACTTACAAATCATGTCATTGTGGGTATTATCAGTTCGTATGTTTTAAAATTTTGGCTACTTTGTTCTGCAGGTAAGCAAAGATGAACATTAAAGGTCCATGGCCCGATCCCTAATAGCCTCGTCCCCAGAAGGCCCATTATTACACTGTTAAAAAAATGTCCGTAAATTTACGGAAATTTCTGGCAGCAGTATTTCCAGGCATTTTTAGGGTAAATTTACAGAAATTTCTGTCAATTAACGGAACTTTGACAGTAATTTTACAGAAATTTGTCTCATATTACGGAAAAAAATGCGTATTTTAACAAAATTTTTCCGTAATTTAAAATTACGGAACCAAAAAAAAAGTCCGGAAATATTGCTGCCAGAAATTTTTGAAATATTTCCGTAAATTAACATTTTTTATGTTTTTTGTTTTTTATTGTTATTGTTTTCTAAAACAGAAATTTACGGAAAATCTGTTTTCTTAATTTACGGAAATTTTTAACAGTGTACCGGAAGTGGTCAACATTTCGGTATCAGAAGAAAGCTACTATTTTTCTCATTTACCCTGTGAAATCTTAGAGCCAAAGGGCGTTTGGTTTGGAAGTTATGAGTGAAAATATGCTCCATTTTGGTCGACCAATATTAATTTTACACAGTACTCTATGGGGCTTACAAATCACGTTTTTAGCTCTCGCATCAAAACGGATTGAAATACCGGCGCAAAACTTTACAGATGGGGTTTTAGAGTGAAGTCCAATCTATCAAGAGGAAAACTTCATATCCTTAAATCGGGCCATCCCCCTTTAAACTTTTCCTGGAGATTGGCCAGCGCACGCAAGTGTTGAAGAAAAAAAACATCCATGTGTGCTTGGCCGGACTCTATCCGGTAACCTCCGTAAGAGTTCACGGCGTTCATACCAAACCAGGCTTGGGAGGAGCGATAGGTATACTCTATAGGTGTTATAGTACATGGGGGAAAGGTAATTGGATGTTTTGGTCTAGTTCTTTCATATACAATTTTGACACCGATGTTTTTTTTCTTTTCAATACAGAATTTAATGGAGAATCTGAAAATCATAGTGTCATTTTTAAAATGTGTTCTTGAGTGTTTTATAAGGGGCAAAGATTGCCCAAGTGTAAACAATTAATCTGTTTAAATTGTTTTAAAAATATATATCAATTTGTTTGCTCATAAGGTTTCAAAAAGGTATATATTGCCATATCTACGACTTATTGTTTCAGTATAATATGCTCAAGACAGTTCAAGGTCATCATTTACAGATGGTCCGATTTTGTTGAAACTGGCTTTAAATCGTTCACTGTATAAGCCTTCCCACAAGGATACATCCAAGAACATGCTTTAAAATGACACCTATGATTTTTAGAATCGTCATACAATTTTGATTTAGAAAAACCTTGGTTTCAAGATTTTATATGTAATTTTCTCAAAAATACAGTTCCACATGTACTATTAGGTCCGAAAGGAGTTCATCACTTTCCTAGCGGATAACATCAGGACGGTATATTTACATACTCGATTTATATTTGTTTTGAAATTTTAACTACTGTGTATTGACGTATGTGGGTCACATTTATCTATGTGAAAGTATTAAATGTAAACATAAATACAGTTGGACTTTGAAATGTTGCCTCTGAGCTGTATACGTTTAAGGTATTTTTGTGTGTATGTCACAATATATGTGTGTGATCTGTTTCCATAATACAGGGCGAGTCAAAAAAAACTTGACCCTGATTGTGTCCGCCATTTTGATTTTTTAAGTAATATATATCTAACATATTTGGTATCATCTAAAAGCTGGGTTCATTATCTTTATACTGCAAAAGTCATTCACATCGGTTAGGTATAGACTTAGCTACAGTCGTTTGAACAAAGTGGTTGGTTTTTAGTGTGGGACTGTAGTGAAAACTATCTTATGTGAGTGTGCAAATCGGATAAAAATTGTGAATTGGACACAAGACTTTATACATTGATAATAAAAAAAATGATGGAGCACTTGCCACACCCCTTCATGGCCCCCCGCTTAGATTTGTCAAGGTTACACAGGGTAAACATTTTAAAAATGATCTGATTGTGTGAAAGCACAACATGTGTCTGTTTGGTTAACAAGGATTCAAAAAAAGTATAGTTTATATACCTGTGACTTATAGTAGGAATTATGGGGTAAAAACTGTAAATATGGTAAAAAAAGTCAATTGGTTGTACAGGGGTCAAAAATTAAAAGTTGCTCCAATTTGTGTAAAATGTGGTTGAATTGTTGGTTAGCTCATAGAATGGAAAGATAGGATTAGTTTTGACTATCTTACGGGTCTGGTTATTAACCAAAATGGCGAACTTAAAGTCAAAACAGCTAGTGGCAGTTATTGGATTCTTTTGACCTGTGACTTATTTGTTGGATAACGTGGAAATAAGCATAAACAGATACGGCAAAATATTCCTTATCATTCCGTTAAGCTAGGGAACAATTTGGCCATATGAACTGAATCACCAAGCAACTTTTAACTTGTGACCCATGTGATACAAACCAAAATTCCTTTTCACCATTTTTACATTTTTTACCCATATCTCCGGAACTATAAGCCATAGATCGTGTAACTATAACTTTTTGGAATATCATTGTGACCAGACAACCACCATGGTGTGCTTTTGAACACATCAGAACATTTAAATTTTGACCCCTGTATAACTTGAAACCCAAGCTGGGGGCCATTAAGGGGGCGGTTGGCAAGTGCTTCCATCAATTTAATGGTATTATCAATGCCTAAAGTATATTGTGTGCAAAAAATTCACAATTTGATCCGGAAGCGCACTCTTTCACTACAGTCCCCGCTATTATGCTCTGTCCACGGATTCACATTGAATGAAAGGCGTTCAGCGAAGGAAATCCGGTCCAGCAGAAAATCGGCTATTTTAGTCATGGCAAGATTCTTGATTCGAAAGACGTTTAGCTCGGCCGATACTTAACCGATTGGAATGATCTTTGGCCGCAAATTAAAAGATAATGAAAAAGCTTTCCGTTAGATACACAGATGTTAGAATATATTATTTAAACATCAAAATGGCGGACACATCAGGGTCAAGTTGTTTTTACTACCCTGTATACGCTTACTATGGAAAAAAGGTTTCAGTAATTGGTAAATCTGACGTTTTCTACCCAAAGTAAATGCATTTTTCTTGACGCCCTTCTCAACCCTGTCTTTGATAGTGATGATAGACGCCCTCTCTCGATAAGTCCTTGATTATGAGAGCATAAACAAGTGGAAAGAGTGGAGTTTTGTATGTATGAATTATACGTAATAACAATATCACACATTAAAAACATATGTAATGCGTTTTGCGGTATTTTTTAATAATAAGGCGAACTGTTTTTAATAAATAAGTATAATGATCTGGTTGTATCACGACAAGTGTAATCACAGATAATGGACATTGTGAGTACCGGTTGTATTCAGTGAAGGTGCCACAACCCCTTTTATGGAAGGGTTTGACACTAAAGTAACACGTAATCTACCATTTTGTCAAAGAGTGAATACGATATTCAACGACAGCCTCCGGTCTGTGAATGTGAATTAAATTAATCAATTCACTTCATTTATTATTTTACGAAGGCCTTTTGAGCGACCTGGGGCAAATAAATGCTCCTCGCTTATGAATGATATATTGTGCATTTTATATGTATTTTAAAGGTCCATGGCCCGATTGCTAATAGCCTCGTCACCAGAACCCCAGATTTATCCGGTAGTGGTCCCAATTTAGGTATCAGAAGAAAGCTACTATTTTTCTCATTTACCCTGTGAAATCTTAGGGCTAAATGATGTTTGGTTTGGAAGTTGTGAGCGAAAATGTACCCCATTTTGGTCGACCAATATTAATTTTACACAGTACTCTATGGGGCTCACAAAATCACGTTTCTCGCTCTCACATCAAAACGGATTGAAATATCGGCGAGAAACTTTACAGATGGGGTTTTGGATGAAGGCCATTCTATCAAGATGAAAACTTTAAATACTTAAATCGGACCATCCCCCTTTAATTATCATTTCACCATAATTATACTTACACAAGTACATTTGTAAGCATTGAAAAAAGTAAACAATACATCAATTAAATTAAAAAACAAATCAATAACAACACCTGATTATAAAGCGATCAGCTCCGTTGAAAGCAATTCATTTCCGAGAATAACCCCTATGAATACGTTTGATATTAAACCATGTTAGATTTTCTCGGAATAATTTGAGAACTATGAGCTGAAAAGCGAATTTCATTATGCTCAAAAAAAAAAATCTGTAAAGGTGTTTCAATTTCATCTCATAATGCTACTAGATCAACAACTGCGTAAAAAGATATGATTTTGAATCACTGACAGAAAACAACGAGTATAAATATGGAAATGACATGTCGTGAATTATTGGGGAAAATTAAAGACAATTTGAAGAAATGGCTTTCTATGAATAATGTACGCCAAAAGATAATTATGATTGAATACTGCTTCCAAGGAAACCTTTCGCATAATTGGTATTTGCATTTATGGGCCATTCTTCAAAAAAGTAAACCTTTTTGATAAAAAATGAAGTTAATGGTATTGCAAATTTCTTTACATTATCACGTTAACCATCCTTCCGAGTTTCCTGCATGATATTTTTAAACAATATGTTCAACTCAAACACTTTTTTTGTCTTTCCTGAGTGCTATCACAAACACCCAGCTTTTAAGGAAAAAAAACACACACACAAATCTCACACAAATACAAAAAGCATTTACCAATATGATGGTACCACCTGTATAAGGTATGCATACAAATATATGAAGTATGCACATTATATGCATAAGTTTGAGGTTTAAAGGCAGTCTCAGATTTTCGGAGGGGGCACCCCAATTTTCAACGAAATCATGTTATCAACACATACATAATGCGTTGTCTACACACCAATTACTGTGTGAAAACGAAGGGCACCTATAAACAGAATTGAAAATGTGCATGTAAGGTTACTACCCCTAGCGCGAGATAACTACTACATGTAGTATTTTAATTATAACACACACAAAGAAAAATATTAAGCACAATCTCTGAGTCAGCCTTTAATGGCTGCATATTTACAGCCTCGAGCGCATCGGCCACAAAATCAATGCACGCGCACTCAGTTTGACGACAAAAAATGGAATAAAATATATTATATAAAAACGGCTACATGTAACTCTGAAGAACCCCGTAGATTTAATATAAATCTGGTCGAACCAATGCGAGTGCACCAAATTCTGCCAATGCACAAGAAACTAAAAATATACAGACATTAATCTAATTCATAAACGTTATACATCAGACATTTTTTTTTTTGTTCAACTCAAACACCCTCATTTGCATAAACGAATGTGTTTAATATTCTGGGATAAAAAGTGAGATTTTTACACCATTTTGCTTCTTCGGTTTTATATTGAATAGCTTAATTTTTGTTTGAAATACTGCCTTAAGTATTGCGTGGAAAAAATTACAAATTTATAGGAAATAGGCAAGTAATTAACAAAGAATTTTAATTGAGTTTGTATGTCACACACGTGACCAAAAGACAAAGAAGTTTTTATTACTAGAAAACCACTGTCTCAGTAATGTTCATATTTGATGTGCTAATTACTGTCACACACGTGACTGGCATTCACCATTTTAGTATTTGAAGGACATAAATTTCTGGTCATATTGAAGAAGGTAGCAGTGTTAACTTTTATTATCAGTTAAAATATGAATATGATCAGTTTAAACAAGAAAACAACGATTAATTTTAATACAGACTGGCTTAAACTTGATTTCCATGTGTGTTTTGAAAGTTTGGGGTGAAGTTGCCAAATTTTAGCAGACTTGCACTATTCAACACAGGAAATCTGCATACTAGGAGTAGCATTGCTCTTTGCAAGTTATTACTGATGACATTGTAATGAAAGTGTTTGAAATAGTTTGAGAATATGGAAATACACAAGATTTTATTACAACTTCGTTTTTGGTGCACATCAACAATGGTTACCAATTTTGTGTTATAAGTAAATGGAGATGTCACACACGTAACCACCAATGTCACACACGTGACCGTACTTAGTGATATAAATTTGTTAATTACCAAGTAAAGTTTGCTTGTTACTTTTGATTACCAACATTGTTGCAATGACAAAGTACCAATGTCTTTCTGAAATAAATATCAGAATGTGAGTATTTAAATAATCACAGAATTTTACAGTTGAAGTTTGAATTCTAAAACCCCCCTTTTGTCTGAGGTCACAAACGTGACCGAACTTTATTCCCCCCCCCCCCCCCCCAGCGGGCATAGTCGTTTAGAGCGACGTCGAAACGACGTTGGCATGTCGAAAACAGGTCGACGGTTTTTAAAAAATTAGGTCGAAATCGCAAATCTGAAATCGACGTTTTTAAGAACGACGGCAAATCGATTTGCATTTTCGACATAAATAGTGTGTAAATTTCTAAAACTCTCGACGGGGTCTTTTCGACGTTTCAGCGTCGATTGCCCACTGGGCCTTCAGGACAAAATAACCAATCTGGCGAAAGTGGAAACATTATTTTTGGTTAGGATTGGACTAAAGGTTACTCATTAATACCAAAGTATAACAGATTGGTTATATTGGCAAAACCGGCATTGGGTTGAAAATCAAAATTTACCATTTTGGGTCACAAACGTGACCGAAGAATGAACCTTATCAGGATCAAACGACAGGTCTTGCAAGTACACCTACACTTACGCCCACTCACATACACACAACGCAAGCTCAATCACATGCGCGAGCATAATACACATACTTTATGTTGCGAATCGTTTGCTTCACCTTACCAGATGATTGTTTTATTCCATTTTGAAATTTATCATGATAGAGTTCTGTAATAAATATATTAACGCTATTTGTCTATTTTTTATATTTAATTTATCATTACTTTACCGTTGCTATATTACTGCAACACAACAACAACATATTTTAATGACTTAAACATATCTAAATCAACTGATTTATTCATTTAAATAAACATTGTGGTTTAGATTATTTTGTAAAATAGATTTTATAATATAATCAGTCATTTCTCTTTGAATCAGTCATTCCTTTTGACCCTATTAACCCTTTTTTTAATGTTACTATACTTAAAAGTGTATAGGGGGGGTTCCATGTTAAATGTATTTATGTTCTCCTATTATGAGCCACATTTTATGGAAAAAGTCCTTCGGAAAAGTGGGTTTTCATTTTTTGGCCGGGAATTGGATTGTACGTTGTAAAATCGGTTTTTGGACCGCCATTTTGAATCGGTACAACCGATTTTATTGTTTTCGGTATGTGGTTGTTTGATGTACCCCATCAATGCCCAGAGTTTTGGTAAATATTTCACCGGCAAAGTGGTTTCAGAAGGGGTGACCCCCTATACACTAACGGCAGTGTGCAAGACCTTATACACTAAATGTTAACATCGAAATAAGACTTTTGACGCATATACATCACAACAGTTTTATTTCTTTTCCAAAGGAACCTCCAGGAAGATCTTTTTTTTATAAAAGTCGTGCCATCAGCATCGATATATGTATTGCAGAAACTCCTCAATATTGAGTCCAGTATTGTTGTTTTACCTTTAATAGAATTAATTGTGGTAGCACATGTTATGTCAAGACATCCATCTAATTTTGGCGCCGGTGAGCCCCGATACTCCATGGTGTCCTAGAAACCCTGGCTTCTATCAACATGATCAAAATAGCAACGGATTCATGTCCGATGTCCAAAATGTATTTAATTAATCAAACCTTCAGGCACGCGTTTGACATGTAGTTATCCATTATAGGACTGCCGATTAAACTTAAAACTTCCCAATTGATAACTGAAGACGAACGGAAATATACTTACGCTACGCACGTATGCACACATGCAAGCACGCACACAAGTGATCTACACACACCACCACCACCACTAACTGGTGGTGGTGGTGTGTAAAATCAGTGATTTGCTAAATCAGAAGATCGAAAAAATCATCATAAATCCGATTTTTGCATGTCTGTAACAAGTATAGGTATCCTAACATACCCGGCAAATGATACGACCAAAAGGAACCTAACAAGGGCCAAATCGGATGTTTTAATCATAGTGTTCGGCCATCATTCGGACACTTACTACTACACGTAATTGATTGGAGATTCGTATCTTTGACAACTGCCGTTTTCTTCGTTTTCGGTCAATTCTTCAGTTGGAAAAGGTAACATATGAGAATTCTACAGGCTTATTCTTCACTTTTAAGCTATTCCTGCAAATTTCAAATATTTTGATAGTGCCTTTAACAACACCAACACCACTAACACAAAAACCATGTGAACGCAAAGATAAACTAGACTGTGCTCGAAGCGAGCACGAATGTTAGCTGGTGACTTTTGACCCATATCTGTGTTCAAACATGACCAACATTTGACCTCAAAATGGTGTCGGGAAGGATAGATATTCAAAGTTTCATAATTTTATCCCCTGGATGACCAATAACACCAGCTCCATTATTTGACCTCCGATCTTAAAATGCATATGATCAGTTCTGTTGTGTTTTCCAGACCAAAAGAAATTTCTTCTTATATTTGTTATATTTGACTGTTGATGACCTCTGACCTCAGAATGGCGATCTCCAAAATGTTTGCCACATCAAAACGAAACTTTCCCTGAAATTTGATCATTATTGTCCTGTGTGTAATCATGACACTTAGCTACACTTGGTTCCAATCTGTGAACACCCCATTATGTGACCCCTACCAGGGGATCTTGTTAATCTTGTTTGCAAACTTCAATCACATGATAATAGCCTTTTAATTTATAGAAGAAGGAATTCAAGAATACCCCTTTAATCAGCAATTGTAGTATTGGGCCAAATCTGTGAGAATTCGTAAATTTTCGAGGAATGCCCCTTTAATCGTATTGGTGGCATTTGGTCCAAATCTGTGAACAGCCCATATCAAGCCCTCTACCAGGGGATCCTGTGAGAAATCTCATGATGATAGCCTTTAATTTGCAGAAGAAGGAGGAATTCATAGATTTTCAAGGAATACCCCTTTAATTGGTAATTGTGGCATTTGGGCCAATCTGTGAACATCCCATTTGATGAAGCCCCTACCAGGGGATCCTGTGAGCGACTGAATCTCGTGATGATAGCCTTTAATTTGCGAGAGAAGAATGAATTCATAGATTTTCAAGGAATGCCCCTTTAATTGGTAATTGTGGTATTTGATCCTTATCTGTGAACACCCCATTTGATAAAGCCCCTACCAGGGGATCCTGTGAGCGAATCTCGTGATGATAGCCTTTTAATTAGCGGGAGAAGAAGTAATTCATAGATTTTCAAGGAATGCCCCTTTAATTGGTAATTGTGACATTTGGGCCAAATCTGTGAACACCCCATTTGATGAAGCCCCTACCAGGGGATCATGTGAGCAAATCTCGTGATGATAGCCTTTAATTTGCGAAAGAATGGATTCATAGATTTTCAATGAATGCCCCTTTAATTGGTAATTGTGGCATTTGATCCTAATCTGTGAACACCCCATATTCAGCCTCTATACCAGGTGATCCTGTGAACGAATCTCGTGATGATAACCTTTAATTTGTGGGACAAGAAAGAATTCATAGATTTTCAAGGAATGCCCCTTTAATTGATAATTGTAGCATTTGGGCCTAATCTGGGAACACCCCGTATGCAGCATATACTGGTGGATCTTGAGAGTGAATCTGGTAATGATAGTCTTTGATTTGTATGAGAAGGAATTAATCAATTTTCAGAGAATGCCCCTTTAATTGGCATACATGACCATTGATCACAAACTGTGAACACCCTATATGCAGCATGGGTCAGTGGTTCTTCTGACCAAATTGGCTGAAATCGGCCCATGCATTTAAGGAGTCGGCCCGGGGGCACTCCTATTTTCACTCAAGGACCCCATTGTTCAGAAAATATAGCAAATTTGTCACCCACAAAAACCCTATTAATGGTCAATTTGGCTCTCTACCAAAGACCACTATGTTTTGCATGTGCACTTAAGCTGTCACTGATTTCCCCTGAGTTCGAAAGTGCCAGCCTTACACCTGTGTTCCACTTCATATGTGAGTGCCTCCCTCGGAAAAGGAGCGTTTGCCAGAAAGAAGAAGAAACTGAGTAACCACAATATGTTAGCTGGCTATACCAGCTAACATAAGAAAACTCATGGAATTTTTCCTTGGTTGATTTGTGATGATTTGTGGTGATTTTCCCTTGATTAGAGTTGTGCGTCGGTTTGTGTGCGTGTATGTGTGTGTGTGTGTATGTAGGGTGTGTGTGTGTGTGTGTATGCGTGTGTTTAGGTGTGTGGGTATGTGTGTGTGTGTGTGTGTGTGTGTGTGTTGGGCGTGGCGTGGAAATGGACGCCCCCGTAAAACATAAGAAAGATATGATCGTGTCCTCACTCCTATTTCCTAAATGGGATAGATTTGCTCCTGCTATTAAGAAATAAATGTGGTCCTGTGGATTGAGTGCCCGACCCACACGCCAAAGGTTATGAGTTCAAGCCCCGCCGTGGTCAATGTGTTGTGCCCTTGAGTAAGGCACTTTACATCAATTACTCCTCTCACCCCAGATGTATAAATGAGTACCGGTGAATGCTGGGAAGGTAGACAAACTCGTTGTGCGGGAGGAATGGCGAATCCCCCACAGCAGGAGTCTGGTCATGGCGCCAAGGGAAAAGAGATGGACACTTCGAGCACAATCTTGCTCGGCACGACACTTCACCTTCAAGAGATTCTGACAATTATGGCAAATGCAATAGTCCCTCAAAATTTAATTATTGATAGTTAATCGTCGTCTGCTTGAAGCCAACCCAAAGTCCCATATACATCTCATCAAGATCCTACAAGTCCACAACATGTTCAACGTCACCTGGCATTTTGAGCAATGACTGGTTCACTGTTAAAAGTCGTCGGTTTTGCTCGGACTTCAATGAATGACGGGCCAGAGTGCGCATGTTGCCTTTCGAGAGGTTCCTTAACATCTGCATTAATGAACATAACAGATATGGTGGAGGATCGGTGATGGTTTGAGATAGTATCACGTGGAAAGGGCGTATAAGGCGTATAACAATAACTGGTATATTAAACGTGGATGAAATTATATGAAATTTTTAATTGAATGACCTTGATCCCAACTACCTAACTGTAACGTTTCACGCCGATATTTCAATCCTTTTGATATGAGAGCTAAAAAACGTGAGTTTGTAATCCCACCGAATACTATGTATTAATATTGGTCGACCAAAATGGGGCACTTTTTCGCTTATAATGTCCAATCCACAATCAAAACATAATTTTGCCCAAAGATTTCACAGGGTAAAATGAGAAAAATAATAGCTTTCATTAGACAGCAATAATTATTGCTAAATGTGATAGATTTGATCCTGCTAAGAAATATAGTTATGGCAAAATAAAATAATAACGTAATTTCCATCATCAACAGTATATAGTTGTCTGCTTGAAGCCAACCCAACCAAATGTCCCATAAACCACTTATCAGGATTCCACTAAGTCCACAACATGCTTAACGGCGAATGGACATGGTGTTGAGCTGTAAGGGAAAATTAAACAGTGCATGTCTAGGACAACGTCTTGTTCACCAATGAAAGTCGTTTTGTTTGTTGGACTGGTCAGAGTTGCAGGCTGACTTCGGAGAGGTTCCTTGACATCTGCATTAAGGGAACATGACGATATGGTGGAGGACGGTGAGGGTTAGGTAGTATTACACGGTAAGGACGCCACAAGGCTAAAACATTATCTGTTAAGTTAACTGCGAAACGCTACCAATGATGAAGTTATTAAAACGTGAGTTCTTCTTTCAATAATAGGAAGACCTTGTTTCCAGCAAGGCAATTCCAGACCACACACCGCAAGACAAATACTGACTTTTGGATTGACAATATCATCGTTCCATGGCCACCGGATCTTTCGCCCACTGAACATCTTGGATGAACTTGAGAGATGGTGCACGCATGCAAAAAACTTTTAGCCATTCACCAGCAAAACTTTTCAGGAACCGAATGAAGACTTCAAAAAAGGGTGAGAATTCCCCAAAACTGGGGGCTACCAGAAGCTTCCGCTCAGCATAACAGCACGAATAACTGAATGCATAGTGAGGCAGAACATACGAGAGATTATAAATAGGCGTATAATTATGCGTGTGTGAGCTCGCGCGCGCGTGTGAGGGTGGGTGTAGGTGTGTGTGTGGGTGTTGTGTGGGTGTGTGTGTGGTGTGTGTGTGGTGTGTGTGTGAGTGCGTGCGTGCGTTGCGGGGTATATATGCATTATAAAAATCGAAATTGTTTTCAAATCGAAACAAAAAATAATATAAATAATTATTTTTAGTATTAATTGATATTTTATGTGTTACCAAAAGAGTGTCTTAGTTATTTTTTTTCATCTAGTCGAGAAAGTTAGGATTATAACACATATCAACAAAATATAGATGAATTGACATGTGACGTCAACGCGGGCAAGAACAAAGACAAGCCGACAAAATGCATAGAACGTGCAGGACTTGTGCTTAAAATCGCGCTAAAGTGAACTACCAGGCTATAAAAATCTTTGCTTCAAAAATTCTAAATACATTTTTGTTTTAAATGAATGTCTTTCAATCAGAAAAAAATGACACTATATTATGATAACAAAGTAAAACCGTTTATAATATCTTCCGTATGTTGCAGCCATTTGATCAGCACGTGAAAAATAGAAATCACGATGGTATGTAGTACATAGTGTGTCTTGAAAGAAGTAGCCAATGAATTGAAACAACCAAACCTTTCCAGTTATATCCTATTCAAAAATGGTCCAGTTTTTTAAAGCGAGCGATAGGGATTTTCTACTGGACACACATATGAATCGGCTTTAAGGACCCAGAGTACTTCGGAGTACTCTAGACATTCCACAGACACCTGTTTTTGTCTATTGTTCTTCTCAAGTCATACAACTTCCCCAATGCCGAGCCACGTCACCAATGCCAAACATGGCGACCTCCATGGACAACAGTTGTTCTTAATTCTGCTAATAAGGCAATCTTATTGCAGTAGCGTAGGTTTTTCATTTTCAGACCGCAGAAGACATCTTTTAAAACATACTCAATAAACATTATCCTGGTAGTACACTTTAACCAGAATGATAGGCTTTCTGAATGCTGTAGCCTGTAGCTCCTATTCTGCGCACTTCTAACATGTCAGTAGACCATGTACTAACTTTGTGTTTGTAAACATTGATGTCACATCCATCTATCGAACATGGCCCTGTCCTTTAAACACCACAAAGCCGGTACCTCACCCAGGGCATTCAGATCAAGACTTGCATCTCATTCACATAGAATTTCCAATAAATTATATAGGCAATGAATAATATACTGAAATTGTATTACTAAGCTTAAACACATTGTTCTGCAAATACTGTGGGATGTGGATCCAAAGAAAACACAAATCATGTAGTTTACTCTTGCTCATATTAACGTCACATTATAATAGAGACTGACTCTACAGTATTTGTATTGCTAAGTTATTTCTGTCTCAGTTGAAGATGCGAGTTATTTGAAGGGATTCAGTCATTCAATTGCCCTGATGTGCACTATTGATAAGTGTCCACACACATTATGAGATACATTCAAACTATTAACAGGAAATCTCATACCGAAGCAAGAAAGTATACACTCTGCAGTTTTCTGCCTCGTACTTTACTTATTTCTCACAAGACGATCAAAATTGACAATCTAAAATGAGTTTAAGTAGCCTGAATCCAGCCTTCGAGAAGATCATACAATGTAATAATACACGAACATTTGATCATATATCCCTCTTTTACCAAGGGCTGGAAGAATCTCTCAGCCTTTAATTGCAATTCTTGAGTAAAGATAGCCCGAGGATTTAGAGTAGTGGCAATTTGAATTAAATGCGCCGTGGGAGAACTCTGTGATTTAGTAATAGTTGCACTGGGGGCCCCGAAACACGGAGGTAAGACGACGAAAACACTGGCGTTTCAGTGGCAATAATACGAAAAATCTATAGTATAATTTTTATTAAAACTAGAATAACGTATTGTTGATTGAATTTTTTAATCTTACCATCAAGGCCCCAAATCCCCGTGCGGTTGATCTATCACTTGGAACCTCCCAATCTGGAAGGTTAATTTAATACCGGTCTTAGTTAATTAGAAGGAGATATAATTGAAATATCTCAAGTTGTTTATGAAAACGGCCATTAATGGTGGAGCCAATTTGGTATGGGACATTTTTAAAACGTAGTAATTCAATATGAAACGTCCATTTTATTTCCGTGTACTATTTTTGTAGGATGATATATATTTCCACTATCTTTGTAATGTCGTGAAAATAAGTAGTTAAAGGCGTCGTTTTGATCAGGATGCACGTTGGTTTTCGTTCACGTGGAGGGATAGCTATTGTCGATATTATTATTGTTACAGAACTCTGTCAAATGATTTCAGAAATTAGGTTCTAAAGGTGATATGAAGAGGACAAAAATGACTCAACAGTTTGATCGTGTAATTATTAGTGTTTGATATTTTGTGGTGTGTTTTGTTTGTTTTGTTTGTTTTTGTTTTTGTTTTTTTTTTTTTTGCTTTTTATATTAGTCTTTTTAGTGTTTCATTGCTTTTGTCTATTTTTGTTACAGGCTGATTGTGCTTGTGAGTGGGTTGTTTGAAAAGGTTACCGTATTCCGCTAATTACCATTTCCATTATTAGTTCTCGATGTAATGGTAGAAGTTTTTTTTTCTAGTAAAAGAAGCAGCATATAGTAGTAGTAGTAGTAGTTAGTATTGGTGGTGGTGGGGGGGTTGTTGATGCTGTTGGTGATGATGGTGGTGGAGGAGAAGGAGTAGGAGTGGAGCATTGTTATATTATTATTAGTATTAGTATTAGTAGTAGTAGTAGTAGTATTAGTAGTAGTAGTAGTAGTAGTAGTATTAGTAGTGTCTTTTGTTGTTGTTGTTGTTGTAGTTTCTGAAGTTGCTTCGTATTCAAAGTATTTCTTTAAAGGGAAACATTTTTAGTTTTAGGAATGAATTTTGAAGCTTTAGCAGTAGCATCTGAACTAAACGAATGTGTTGTTTAATTAATTCAAACTGAGGATGGAGTGTTTGCGGCGTTTGAAGTACCTTGCATTAGTAGATAGCATATCAATTTAATTAACAACCTACCTGTTATATGGAAGTATTCCAACGTCCTGGAATAAACTAGACAGTCATGCATACAACACATTAAAGCATCCAAATTATCCCAAGTAATTGTTTGAAAGTAACAGAGTTTCCATCACGGTGTTGTGGACCTCTCTGTTTGTGTTCCAAAGTACGGTGGCCGTACGTAAGCACTTCAACGTGCTTGTATTATGTTAAGCGAACGGATATCACCCACCTGCCAACTTGCATAGTCGGCATTAGAATGACGCTTATACTCACTGATGTGCGATTACAGAAAGAGAGAGTCTGGCTACAGTTCTGATGACGTCACGTACAGGCTTTAAAAAACCGGTCGCAAGGAGACATATGTCGGATCAGTAAGAGCAACGCAAGGATCTTGGAATACGTATGGAGGCCTGTATGTCCGTCGATCAATGTAAAGCAACTTGTGTTTATTTGTTAAAGCTCGTTCTATTATTTCGTTCTACATAATGCAGTACGGCCCTGGAACTGAAGAGGAAAAAGTATTCATGAATTAAACAACCAGGGGCTACAAAAAAAACATATCATAAAGAGAGAAGAGCCCGCCCACTTCATTCAGTCTAAAAACAATCATTATTGCTTATTAAAGAGGCACGAGGATATTTCCAGAATGAAAAGCCACACTTGTTTTCGAATCTTTTTGTATTTTTTTGCATTTAGAATGCTTATCAATGATTAGGGGGGGGATCACACCTGAAATGAATAAGCCGAATCCCGAGCCGATTACGCCGTCGTGAGAGAATTGTCAAAATAACTCCATTAATGTTTCTTTAGATTTTTAGAGTGATAGTGTTACGTACAATAACTACGATTCTACCCGAAAGCATGTGAATATATGAAATATGAAATATGAAACAGCGACCCCTATTGGCCATTTTTAAAGAAGTTTGAAATTTGAACCCGTAATATACAGTGCTTTCTTCACATTTATCACAGTTAAACCAAAAAAAATATTTGAAACCAGCTTCAAAAATGTAATTTGACAGCATTTAAATGTTTTGGCGGCCATTTTGAAAAGCGCCCTCTAGTGTCAATATCATAAAATTTTTAAAAAATTCCTTATTTCTTTTTTGCTATATGTTTAAATTGCAAAATGTATTGATTTAAAACATTTTAGACCTGAAATGGATCTTTATAGAATTTGTGAACTTTGCAGGTATATTATAATGTTTTTGAATAGCGCCCTCTATTGGCGACTTTTTAAATAAAGTTTGTTAACTTAATCTAATCACTGATTAGTATTTTGTGTATTTAACCCTTTAGATCTTCTACAGTTGACCAGTTATGACTTTATGGGGATATACACTGTTGCTCATAAAGTTGAAATAAAATATTTTACCACTTTCTATGGAATGATTCTTACAGTGCGAGTTAGTTATGATATCTAGGGTGTATATCGCCACACGACTTGATTAGTCTCTTCCGCAAACATATCACCATGAAATTTGTCCACAATTAAAGTGATCAGCACCCTCGAAAACCACTAGAACAACTCTCAAAAGTAGTTCCCCGCAAAATGGTCGCGGGACCTCCATAAAAAACGACACCCATGATTTTCAGATTCTCCATGAAATTCTGTATTTAAAAAAATAGGTGTCAAAATTGTATATGAAAAGAACTAGACCAAAACATCAATTACATTTCCATTGTACTTTATAACGCTATAGTTTGCCGCAGTGTCGAATTGTCATTCATGAGAACTAGTTAGAGTACGTGAGGATTGTTCACAATACCGCCGGAACATTTGATCTCAATAGAGTGCCGCAAAGGGGGGGGGGCATGGGGCCTCCTCCCACTTGTGTGCTAATCGGGGGGGAAAGTCCATTCGGGGAATTACGTCCCGTCGGTACATTTTTTTAAAACTCTTATTTTTTGATGAAGGCATGTATGCATGAATCCAGCCAGAGAGCCTCATAACAATTACAATTTGTTAAAACGTCCCCACTTCACAGACGCTGAAGATCGCAACCACAGCATGCATGTCAAAGAGGACAAGGAAGAAGAGACTACAACTTCCGGATTGCAAACTGTATCATGGAAAAGAGGAGGGAAGTTTACCCCCCCCCCTTCACCGGCAAAGCGAGAGGATTTTTTCGTAACTTGCACTCTCCAAAATTCTGGCTATGCGACAGATTTAGGGAATATAGTCTTCCCTCCCCCCCCCCCCCCACCCCCCCCACCCTTTCACCACCCTCCACTCAAAAGATCTGGGCACATGCCACTTTTCGATTTCATCGCTTAGCATCCATACGGGGCGTGACTGACACCCTTTCGAACTGTTTTATTTTTTGGTGATAGATTGCGCGCACTTAAAATCTAACGTTTACGAGCTTTGCTAGGTAGGGCATAAATGTGTACAAAATCGAAACGAAAATCGCCGTTGTTGTACATCTATATAATACCTCGAAGGATTTTGTTTTACGATTCACGATACAACCACATTTTAAACACTAGAAATAACGAAAATGCTCGTTTTCTCACACTCTGGATGGGGATAATCCTAGCCAGAAAAAATAGATGCTCACTTCAATGCAGGAAAAGAACAGCTACTATATTTCGTGGCTCCGTACAAAGGCACACTCGTAACAAGACGGATCAGTTCTGAAAAACAGCTTGACATTGTCACTGAGGCCTGAAGAAGAGATACTGACAACTTCCGGATTGCCAACTGTATAGGAAAACGATGGAAGTTCTGGCCCCAAGCCACTACAGTTCACTCGAAGCGTGTTGGTTTGGACGTAGGCCGGCTTTTTGCCACGTACAAGTCCTCCAGGAACGTGTAGTACGTGTTGTATCGGCTGATCTGTACCCCTTCTACAAGTTAATAGACCGTCAGCCAAGAAGGATTCCGATTAGACGAACGAGGATACCAATAGCCGATACGGGAAAAATTCAGAGGAAAATTACAACTTTTGCAATAAGAATGTTGACCCGGAGACCTGGTTTTTTGTTGTTCTTTTGCGTGTAGCCCAGGAGGAAATGTTAAGTTACTATGCGCGGGTCAAAGGTTTTGAAATGCTCTAAAAGCTAATGAAATATAGCTCAAATATTCTTTAGGTAACAGGAGTAAAAGTCAATGAGTCCCATGCGTGTGAGTTGCTTCCTTTCAAAGATATTTGGGAAAATAGTCAAAAGGTCATCAAAGAAAGGTCAACGTTTGTAATACCAAAATTTCTTTGTAAAAAAATATCACAAAAGATTATTAATGAGATGATTGCAAAAAATTTTTTAAATTTGGCATTTTTTAGGGGGTGGTTTATTAATAGGAAGGGTGATAGGTCCCCATCCCCTAGAGTACTACAGGCTATTTGTACCCTTCAATATAAAAACAAGGAGCTACTGAAAGGCAAAAGCATTTCATATTTTGAATCAGTATCCTTACAACATTTTTTTTAAATATTTTACAAAGAATCTAGTATTGCAAAGGGGTGACCTTTCTTGATAAACAATGACCTTTAGTCTATTTCCCATTTATCTTGGAAAGAAGAACCACACACATAATTTGCGTCTATATTACATGAGGTTTGATGGTCTAAAAAACAATTTTATTGATGAAAAAATCCTAGTCAGGGTGTAAAAATCCGACCGCCATATTTTTTTTTAAGGTTCAAAAAGATTAACCTAGAGAAAAAATAGAAGAAATTTATCATTTTTTTTATTTGATAACTGATTCTTAAATTATTGAAAAAAACCTAACAGAGCCATGTTCAGATTCTGGTGTAGAATGTAGAAAGGGGTATTAATTGGCTCCATTGCTGCGATTTTTATGGAAAAATGACAAAAATTGGAATTCCAGCTCACTTATTTACAAAAGTGAATAACAATTTATTTCAAAAAAGGATCTGTTAGGTTCCTTAAATTATCAGGGAGAAAATTGCTATCCATTATTTGGTGGTTACAGCAAGTATCGTTTTGAAATGGCAAGCCGTTCGTTAAACTGATCTAATATGGAAGCCTCAGAGACACCTAAATTTACCATTTTATTCAAATAGATCACGACTGAAGGTATTGCTGTCATGGATTCATAAGACTAGAAATTATTGCACAATACATGCACACAACGCATTGACCAGTGAGATTTTTCACCTGGCTATTATTTATTTGTTAGAAATCACTGGGTGAAAAAACAATACAAAACAAAAGAAAGAATTCCTTATGTTTGTTGTGTTGTTTTGAATCATAGAGTTGTCGTCCGATAACCCAAGTTAAATCGGGCCTTCAACTTTTGAAACTTACCTTTTTCAACCACATTTAAGGCAGCTTGGTATACGCCACTGGTCTTTTCCTAGAGAAGATTGACTCTCCACTAGGACGGTCGAAAGCTTAGCCCCTCCAATGTAGATTCCACTCTTAAAACAAAGTGATGTTAATGTAATGGAAATAAATGTCTGCTCTTTCGAGGACTTGAAATGATTAATGCAGAACATCCTTTTTTAGTGCCCACTTATTTTGTCAAAGGATCTACTATGCAATTGTACGTGCGGAAATGAAGGTTGATCAGGATAAATGTTGGAGCAAGGAAAGCGATGATTGTGATATGAAATATGAAAATATACCAAACGCTTTTTGTACGTGTTATAATTATCACCACCGAGAGAAACTGTTTTTAACATTCAATGCTCCTATGAAGGATGTTTAAATGAGGGGAAAGTTACTTAAGGGTAGTCAACTTTCTCGTATGAGCACTCCACTGATGATGGGTTGTGACATAATGATTGTGTATTCTATATATTATAGACTATGTCAGTCAGGTCCCTATGAAAAACCATGTCGTAATAGCCGCCAGAAAAGAATTTAATTAACGTCGTCTTCATCGTTATCGATGTACCATAATTTTTTGTCAAAACACACTGTTAAAATGTGCATTAAAATGAACGGCGTTTTGACTGGCAGCTGGGACGCAAACAGTAAAACGACGATTTTTGACGTATTTGCACGTTTCGAGTCCTTTTACAGTTATTAGCACGTTTCGAGTCCCGGCTGATAGTCAAAAAGACGTTTTTTAAAGAAAACAGTGTGGAGTCATTTCGTATAGGTCTTGCAGATGACATCAATCTTCCGGTTGGGAAATTTAGTAACCTAGGACCCTGATGAATCCAGAAGTCCTTTTACAATGAAGTACACGTGATTCTGCGCCTTCAGACTGTTAAATTCATAGGGTTACAAAAAGAATTACCATTTTCAGGAAAACCGAATTTAATTTTCAAAAGTGCCATCCACCGGAAATTCCACCTACAAAGAAACATAAAAATAACCCTTTTGGAGTTTTACAATTAATTTTTAGGACTAGTGAGGACAAGTCTTCTGAATTCGGCAACCTTAAAAATTGTCACCCCCGTCCCCGTTGCACGCCGCTAAGTATACCATCAGTTCAAGGATTTCATAAAGGTATAGTTGCTTATTTGAGGCTTATAGTTCGAGGCTATAAGGCAAAACAAGTTCAGGTCACACTGGGGTGACATTTCAGATTCTGCAGTTTTAAAAAATGGGGCCGCCGAATTGTTCGTCTTATTGTATAAGCCGAAAATATACAGGTCGCATTGTCGATGACGTTTTGATGATAATAAGAGATGGAAAATATGGCCGGGCAACAGGGTCTATGGGAGATCACTATCCATATCTGTAAAAGAATTATTTTGAAAGGTGAAACACTCACATTCTCTTATTTAGCAGACCAAATGAATGATTGTACAACCAATTTAAACCAAAAATTGGACCATTCTGTAAATACTGACGTGAACGTCTTGAGACTATCGTTCTAAACCATAGAGTGTAGATAAGGCAAGCTATACCTTTTAGAAAACATGATGAGTAACGAAACAGATTGTATATTTTTAAGCAATTTCACAATATTATTGTTATCCCCTGTACAAACTTTGCCACCTTATAATGAACATCCAAACACACACTTTAAAAAAATGACACCCCTGATATTCAGATTCTTCGTGAATTGGAAAAACATTGTGTCAAAAGTGTATATGAAAAAAAAAACAATCATGACATTTCCCCATAAACTATATATATGAAATCTAACAGTTATTATAAAAAATGTAGGTGGAACACAAAGTCGGGCACACGTGAACCGTATATATTTAACTCAGAGTGAATAGGGGGCTTCAGATCCTCTTAGTATAATTTTATTAGTCTCAGATGAGATAACGGACGACGTGATCGATAACACCGATGAAAACATTCGGTTTGGTTGTCATATGCGAATCCATCAGTTAACATTAATATTAACGCATACATTACGTTGGAGGTTACAATCTTGCATGAAACAAGATATTCTGGCTTTCATATCAACTATTGGGAAAATATGTTTGGAACGCAATGTATAAGTTTCAAGGCAAAGGATAAGAACGTTTATAACGATACGTTACATGCTACCCGTTGCTCTATCATACAGGATGGCCCGCCCCCAAAACACAAAACTTACTGGCTGTTTTTAATTGGAAGTTTAATTAAAAAGATTGGAAATAGATGTTTCACTATAGCTTGTAATAACTGTAGTCCATTTTAGTACTCTATTTAGAAACAGCTGCATAGCTGTTGCCAATATTATAATCAGGTGCTGTTTATTGATATTGTTATGCAATGAAAAGGATATGTACGTGTAGGTATTGCAAGGTTCGTAATGGATTATAAGAAATATGAAAATAACAAAAACATCCCAAAAATAAGAATATAATAATGCGTAGACTTGAAGAAATACTGGAAGTATAACTGCAGCTTGGTATAACAATAGTCCATCACAGGTACTCAGTGCGTTAAAGGTGAACTCTTTCTAGAGTCGTCACTGGTATAATAGAACAATACTGCTGGTATTTTAAAGCAATAACAGGACATATTTTGAAGACCGACCCCAATTTTGCAAATATTTTGCGATTTTGCTTCCTTTGTAAACAAAGACACTCAATGTAGTTCTTAGAACGATCAAGATCAGACACTCTTTTGTTCTCTAACTGCGAACATCTTCTAACATGTACTAACGCAGGAAGTTCTCATACTCTATAATCCGCATCAGATAAGTCATGTTTGTTGCAAACACTAGTTTTATATTAATTATTTGATAACTTTTCCACACACATAATTTATTTATATAATTACTTTTTACATGATTTTATTAATACAAAAATAATATAATATTCGGGAGTTGTTCACAATATCACGTGACTTCAGCCAGTCTGCCACAAACCTCATCCTTGCAGCAAACTTTTTTGAGCACACAAATGATAACAGCGAAGTTCGTTTGAAATGTTTATTGCCAAAACAAACACTTGTTAAAACCTCAACGAATCACGAAATGCACCTTCAAGACAACCTTAATCTAAGGGTGTCGTCAGCCTTCGTGGTTTGTGAATGGGGACAATGTCACATGAGGTCTCCAAGGTCACATGAGGTCACCAACATGGGGGACACTATCCAAGGACCATTGTATGCAAGTGTATTTAAAATGTGTGAATTAGGTATGGGGTTAACATTTTGGGTCAATATTTTTACCAAAGCAATCCATATGTACCGCTTACTTCGCAGACGACACAAAAATGGCAGTCCATCAGATATGAACACAACGAGTAATCGGGTGCATCACATAGTAACGGACATGTTGAATTTTTATCATTTTTACGAAATTAAGGGAAATGGTACTAAATACAAAAATCTTCAAACATGCCAAGTGCCGAACCTTGGAAGTACTTCATTAATTAATAATCTCAATTAGAAATTCACAATTTTGATGTATTAGATAGTGACGGATGTTGAACCCTCTGTCAAAGAAGTGTATACTTGATTTCCCACCATGGCTTTTTAAATAATTTTGTTAGTAAATATTCTCATCTTAAATTTATAACTGACACAAGTAAAATGTATTAATTAATAAATTTATTTATAAATATCGATATTAGAAGAAATTAATATTATATTTACAGTTCAAAGCGGTGAATCTCGGCAATCCACTCAACATCCGTCATTATGTAATAAACCAAATTGAGCAGATTCGCGATGACGCACGTTGGTTTGACGGATGTTCAGAAAACGCCGATTGTTGTTTTCCATAATGACGGATGTTGAATACCACTTGAGTATAGGGAAAATTCAACATCCGTCACTATGTCATGAACATAATCGCTGATTTACGTAATTTTTGGTGGGACGGATATGATGGTTAACTTTTCCAATGTATTACATCCATTTTTTAAAGTAAGAATTGTTAATTTCGTTTCTTAATCGGATTTGATTGTTTGAATCGTATGTGGGGATGTGTACGGACCCTCTAGAGTTCGCGATTTTTCAAATGCGATTTTCTCAGAAACAAAACTTCGTATTTTGTTTAACATCCGTCACTATGTAATACAACCGACGATAAACATAGTATCATGCATAATTAATAAATGCTACACAGCATAATCATTGTAAACACAGGTATTGTAGCCCAACCTTTGTCTTACTTATAGCTCTCGAGCTGTTCTCTCTCTTCCAACCCCCCCACTCTCTCGGAAGAGCATTGCATCATCTATATTAAGCATACTTAAATATCTCGATTCAGAGTGTGGATTGGAACAATTACTTGAGCGTCATTGTTGTTTCCTAGGCGTTTTTCTAAGGGCTATTTAAAAAAAAAAAAAATCGTAAAAGCACGTTGAATAACAAAAACCTCGTGAAACCCTATATGGCACGTTGAATAAAGTTCCCTCGAGATATACGGCAAGACAAGCACAACGATCGCCATTATATTTATCCATTTTATTAGGCATTGCGCCGTGTAAACAAAATACCTCCAATTGTCAAAAAATTTGAAGACGAACGCTAGATACAGAATGCCTTGAACGCCTTCTCTGTAAATGATATATAAATTCTAGTAAGCACGAGATATGCAGTTGAGAATTATTCCAAAAATGAGTATTATAACAAGTTAAACAAATAACCTTTTAAATGATGAATCAAATATATATTGCACGCGTGGGAGTGAAGCGTGCTTGGAACTTAACTTTTGCTAAGATCTGCACCCAGAAGATACGGTTAGAGAATATCAAACATAATAGACCACAAAAACTCATACACAGTGGTATTATAGCGATCAAGAAAAAAATGCGAGAAAATTGAATCGTTCCCGGAAACAAATGTGTAAGTCAGCGCCCCCACATGAGTTGAATGAATCGTTGATGTTTACCACACCGCTCGGCGACGATGCATGCTCTTGGATTCCAACGGAATGAAAGGCATGACCCCCGGTAACGGATTGAGATCCGTTTATGCATTTTCTGCCGTCGCGTTGGAAATGGTGATAGAAACATGAAATAATGGACTTTTGGATGACATTTGACCTCGGATACAAAATATTATTTTACCAAAGCTCATATAAATGAGCTCATTATCATACTGATGAATATACAAATAGGTTGAAATCGTAGAGTTCAACATGTTCAATCATTAGTAGAAAATAAGCTTCCCAAGGGGCATCCAAATTGGAAGCCTGAGCTTTCGACACTCTAGCGAATGCCATCTTCAGAGCAAACTAAACAAGGCATGGGGGTTATTTGTTTCGTCTGTTGCACCAGCTAAACAAAAGAGGGATGAGAACAATATTTATTTTATTTATTTTATTTACATTTTAGTTATACAGAGTAGCCTCATCAGTATTTTAAGTACTGCTCTCCCTGAGGGCCCTTTTTAAGTTATACACTTTTGTTGTACAAGTTATACAAGTTTTAAAGATTGGCAACCACAAATCAACTGAAATACAATTCCTTAACCATTCACCAATTAAAAAGAGATAATGAACATAAAGGAATTACAATAAGTTGTTTCATAATTGTTTGAAAACAGGTCCTTGAAATATTGGTACTATGGACATTAATTCTAATATTAGATGGGATCCTCTTCCAAAGTTTAACAGCACGGTAATGAAACGTACGTAATCCTGAATTTGGAGTTATACTTAAGGAATAGTTAAGGAGCCACTTCCTGATTTCTTGTATGGAAATGAATGCTGAGAAGACGATCCATAAAATTAGACGCAAGGAAGGTAGGTGCAAGATTTGTTTAAACATTTGAAAATCAACAGTACACGCACATCCCTCGTTTGGAGGTCTGGCCGCAAAGCTCATTAACATGTCAATCAATTGTGTAAGATTATCAGCACTTAATATGATCCTGGCAAGCTTATTGTGCTGGAATTGCAGAATTGCAAATTGGTTTTTAGAACTGTTTGTCCAACAACACTGCAAATAATCAAAATGAGCAACACCAATGCATTTAAACTAAACATAAAAAAACTACTTTGAGGTAACAAACATTTAATACGTCTAATAATACCAATTTTCTTATGAAACCTTTGATTAATGGTATTGATATGTGGGGTCCATGAAGTTGAGGATCTAAAGGAACACCGAGATATTTGAATTCTTAACATGCTCAAGAACATTATCGCCATATTTAACACTATATTACTAAATTTACTTACAATATAGGTGAAACAAAACCATATACTTTGTCTTTTTAAATATTTAAGTTATTCTTTTCGGAGACCATTAGCAATAACCTTTAGTTTGTTATTAAGAATATTTTCCAAAATATCTGGATCCTTAGATTTACATAAAAGAAGATGTATCATCTGGCAGACATAATTACTTTAGCAATTAACATAGCTTGGGGGATGAATTTATTAAATCAGGAAGATTAAAGACCTAAAATACTTCCTTGTGGAACACCTATATCGATGTGTTTTAAAATCGATAGTACCGATCATACAAACCACCACCTGTTACGATTAACTTAAATATATTGGCACCATTGCAGCTCATTATTGAATACCATAATCATTCTTTCTTGATTAAAAGTTCCATGGTTTCAACTGTATCAATTGCCTTTTTCAAATCTAAAAAGCTAACTCCAATTGCAACACCTTATCACTGTTTCTTGAGTACATAATCTTGAAAGTCAGTAAAGTGGTTAGCAGTGGAATGATTCGGGGCTCGAAAACCAGATTGGCCCACTCAACTTAAAATATCATAAGAAGATGACAAAGATACCCCAGTAATAAGTTTTTCCGGTTCATTGGTCGAGAGCATCCTTGATAGTCTACCCCATTCAGGAGGAATTTTCTGCCTTTTTTGTCCCTATTGAGTTGTTAAGGGTAACTTGATAGCAAAGCGTCCATGATTCCTTTCAGTCAATTAGTGTTCCCTCTAGAATTTTGGTCTTGTCCCCTCAATGTTATGTTGACGTTCTAACACAATGCTCGGCGATGGCCGAGTGGTCGAAAAGCTCAGACTTCCAATTTGGATGGCTCTAGGAAATATTCTTTTCTACCTCATATTTACCAACCTATAGTACCAAGTAGTTTCAATCATGTTTAATCATTGTGCGAAAAATAGTACCAAATTTTGTTTCCAAAAATATTGTGCGAATCGCGATACCAGAATGTTTTTACAATCATAGCGATTCTAATAACGTTGATTATTGTGCGAAACACCATACAATTTTATATTATAATGTTTTCAGAATCTTGTCGTGACGGGTCGGCGAGAATTGACTTGGGTCTAGTATGATAATACTTCTCTAGTCGGAGTTATTCCTAATTCGTTAAGGATTACATGAATGTGACGGTAGCCTCAGGTAAGCTACAATGTAGGGCTTACTCAAAAGGATTTGTCGAGGGTTCATAATGTGCTGATTTCAATTTTCGTAGTCTCGGGCTATAATTATAAGGGCTAAACGGTTTTTTTGTTAAATGCCATTCGTGTCCTCATGTGTCAATGTCATGAATGGTTACAGCTGAGACTAGTTATTTGCTGCATTGCTTCGGCATAGTCTGCTATCCCACAAGCTCTATTGCTTTATTCAGGTACGTTTTCATCATATTACCTGCACTGTGTCTAATTCACCTCATTCCTTAAAATCCACGGCAAACGGCCGACGTATATTGATGCGCCAAGTTTGGAAATACTCCAAAAGCCGTGCGTTCACTTCCGGGTTGGTTCAGTACATAAGCAACTGATCTAATGCCCGGATGAACGATCAGTAATCGAAATGACACATGGTTTTACGACCAATAATCGAGATGAACGGGCGAATGAACGAGGAATTATATTGAACAAGTTGAAACTGATCCATTGATTATTATATTCCAGTATTTATAAGTCCAATTCGTACGGGGTGAACATCCCCCCCCCATACACACTGAAGCATATACCAAAGTGATCCCTGAGTGCATACCTTCAAGCAGACGACACAAAACATTCACACTTGTTAGACACTATTTTAGCACCCATATATATTTATAGACTAGACATGCTCTGGCACATCGCTTTTCTGAACAGTTGATTCCGTGTTATATTATGTATTTGGCTTTGGATCGAGCATGCTCTATTAGCAGCTAAAATGTACACAGAAGACATAACTAGAGCAACAGACATGGCGTTTCTTCTGACTCGTGGTTCGACTACAAACAAAATTCTCTGCTAGCATTTAAAGCATACAGGAACCTTTACGAGCAGACTAGCAAACATATAACACTGTTACGTGTATGTTTCTGGAGTTTAGAAGATTAATATATTAATGAGTATTATACCAACAAAATTGTTTAGGGCCAGTGATCATTGAACAGATTTCCAAACAATTTGGTCATTGTCTGTTAAAGCGGCACTGGCACATTTTCACAAAATATGAAATTTCTTCAATTTGCTCTCAAATGATAGTCTAGGCCATTGGAAGAACAGAGATATATTTTACACATAAAAATAACATACCCCAAAACAGATATGGACATTGATATGAGGATAAAGACATCCAGGTAATTTGTAGGCCAACTTTTAAGTTTTCCATAACTTTAATCAACAAATGTGTGTATTACATGTATATTTTTGACTCGTACTCACTGATGCACAAACCACAAAGGTTATAGACCGATCAAACAATGTGCATAGCGTGGGAAACATCCGTGTTCTTGTGTTTAACGCCATTTTCGTCGTCTGCTGAATTTCGCGTCGCCGGCGACGCTAAATTATAAAATCGTTCTGTTTACCCATAAGGAAGCTGATTTGGTCTTAATCATTTCGGGTGAGGGCTTTTGTATATAAAAGCCTTACAACCATGCGAAAATTCGATTTTGACAACTCTTGAGGGCGCACTATTTTTTAAATGTGCCAGTGTCTCTTTAAGTAATAGATAAAGTAAGAGAAACACACCGTTATGAAAAATAATGGTGTTTTGATAAAGTATGGTGAGCCTGCTAGGTCGGACCTCATCAGCCAGACCCCATTATTGTTCATACTTCATCTTCCATATACGTCGAGACAAGAACTATCGATTTTATATAATTATTTAATACATCTGTGAATAAATTCGTTTTTATTTAAACATTATTTAAGCAGCGTTTTTTTTTAATTAAAACCACCAAATGTGCTGTCATGTTCGCTTGTGTAGGAGTCTAACACCAAGATCTAGTTGATAATAGGTTTACTTTGTTTGCTCGTATCCACAAGTCATTGGTAATGGCTTTGTGGTGGTGTCAGGATTTGTTCAGCAAGTGTGCTTATCCGGGGCCGCGTTTATCCATGATACGGACGCTCCTAACATGGCCCGCTATTTGAGGCTGGGCGGATTGGGAACAGTCAGGGGTTTACACCCTACTCTTATTCGACACTGACTGCGATGTACATGTACAGTTGTGGCTCTCTGTACACGGGACCGACGGCTTAACGTCCCCTCCGAAGGACGGGATGCTTTCATGATCCATTTGCCCAATTCCAAGTGAACCATGGAGGAGAGCGGTAATTCTGTATTTAATCAATAGCTGGTATACAGATCAAATCCAGAATTGGTAGTACCCGAATAAATCCCAGCAAGTGCCACGACCCCACCGGGATTCGAACCCGGGAATTTTGATTGTAAATTTGCGCCAGAGGCTTTACTCTTCTGAGGAGATAATTCTATTGACCGGGGAGCCTGATCTGATCGGTAATTATTTAGAAATCGTTCCCATCTGTTGAGAAGATTATCCAATTGACTGGTTAATCCGTACCTAATGGTTATTTAGTAGGCAGGTACCAATATATAAGTAAGTACAGTCCAAGAACCCTTAACACGTATATCTGACCTCAGATTCAGACAAATCTTGTTACAGAGTTGTCCGTGAGCAACCACCGAATGTTGGTCAACGCAGGTCCACACAATATTCACACTAACCAATAAAGGCTAAAACCCCACCAAAAATCATCATGCTGTTTCAGTGTGATATAAATTTTATAATTACAAAACTGACCTCATTTGAAGACATGAGCACATGTTGAATGTTATTTTATGTAAATTTATACCTAAATAACCCTTACCTGATCCAAACCCTCACCTTCCAGGATTCAATTTTTAAGATTCATTATTTATTTCAAAATATCAATATTGATAGAGAATGTCAACTGATAAAGTATATGAAACAAACTTTTCCCTGTAGACAAATCAAAATCCCACTGCCCCCCGAAAATCTCTTGACCCACATATTGGATCATGCAAGTTATGGTGATGGTAAATATCCTGAAATTCAAAAACATCTAGAAGATGTGAATATTGTGATATTCAATTCAAATCTGCTACATGGTATAGAACATATTGCCGAGATAGAGTGCACACGAGATACTGCAACGAGTCAAAGAACGATATGAGCAGATGATAGCTGTAAAAGATTCCCATGGAGTGATATTCAATTCAAATCTGCTACATGGTATAGAACATATTGCCAAGATAGTGTGCACACGGGATACTGCAACGAGTCAAAGAACGATATGAGCAGATGATAGCTGTAAAAGATTCCCATGAAGTGATTATCACTTAATGCGGACGTTACAGAAATCAAGAGTATTAATGTTTGGACGTTAGTACAATTGGTTCTGTGCATTTCACAATTTGGAAGCCTTATTACCTCGAGAATCTCTGATAGGTCTCACACCTTGTTGATGGTCCTGGACCAATCTCTTCGACTCATTCCTAAGAAGCTCTAAGAGGTGTGTGTCTCCTTCTTGGACGCATGTTCAGCTGTTGCTGAACCCACTACCTTGCAGTGATAAGTATCAGGTAAATGATCTTTTGGCAAGGGATCTTTGGGATGACCGAGAATATCTCTCAAATTACATGACCGAAACTAGTATAAAATAAATCTGGAAAGAATGTGGATGCTGCAAATCGTCTCGGTGCATCTTTCACATGCATACGTCATGAATGTGTTAACCTTTTCTACTATTTCCCGAGGTTTGTACTAGTTTCCTAGTGTAGCCATTTTATACAACACATTTTAGTTGGGCATGAAGGGGGGTTCCCGTGCACCCCCCAGTACTTAACCAAACCAACTTTTTTGGATGCCTCAGGGGTCCTCAAACACTTTTCAGATGTTAACAGTGAAAAAAAGTGAGATATCTAAGATGGCCGCCAATATGGCCACCAAAAATGGTCAAATTTTAAAAATGTCATATATCGGCCTAAAAATTGGATAAAAGCAAAAATGAAATCATTAAATATATGCCTTTTAGCTTTGCCAATTCATTTGTGGCAATTCAGTTGGACGTACTAACATCAAATTCAAAATGGCGTCCAATATGGCGCCCAAAATTGAAAAATTGATGAAAAGTTCATATATTGTCCCAAAATAATCATAAATATAACAAAGAAACCACAAAATAGTGTGTTAGGATAATCAAAAACTCATGCTATGCATACTAGCAATGTTATCTTAATTCAGATCCAAGATGGCGCCCAAACATCGTCCAAAATGGCCAACAAAAAAGGGAAAATTGTAAATAAAGTCATAGTTTTGCCAGAAATAATGAGTAATATGATAGAGAAACCACAAGATACTGATCAGGGGCCATCGTGAAGTTATGGCAAACATATTTGTAATATCATCTTGCTTCAAATCCAAGATGGCCTCCAATATGGCCGCCTTTAAAGCTCTTTTAAATCTATGAATAGCCGTATCTGTACTATATTTAGTCATACTATGTCAAAATTATGAATAAAGGGGCGTAGATTAAAGTTGGATTAAATGACTTTGACCATTAAATCCTCATGTCTGGCATTTCTGTTATGATAATACGCATAAAAGTTAAGATGGCGGACAATGTGACCCTCCTTCAAAGAGCTTTATGCTCCTACAAATTGGCATATCTGTCATGTATCAAGTTATATCATTCCAAAATGATGTGGTAAAGTGTCATCAAAAGTAAAGAGATATGTCTTTCAACATTAGGAATTCATATCACATTTTGGTTTGTTATTAAAACTTACATAGAATTCAAGATGATGGCCAATAGCTGCATTCAAATCTTTCAAATCTACAAATTGGCATATATTTGTATCGTATTTGAGTTATATCATCCAAAATTATTGATTAAAAGTTAAGATTAACGTGTGCGAATATAGTGTCTTTAACATTAGAAACTCATATTCAGATTTTTTAACATGTTCAACTTGACAATTACCGCCAATAGAACCGTCTTCAATAGTCCATCCATGTTGGTGGACAGATAGACGCATTCCATACTACAATACATTCACCTGTCCATGATCCCTGTGCAATCGCTAAAACAATGGTAGATTGCCAGCTTAATATATTGTAATTCCTGGAATGTATGCTCTTGTCCACACATGTCCTGGTGGCCTGCGATCAATTGAATACGATCTATATGGCTTGTCATTCAATGATCTTAACCCTACAACTGGTCCTAAATGGTAACATATTTAGTTATATCATCCCCAAAATAAGATAGAATTGGTAAACTTGAAGAATAATACATTATGATTCTGATCATTATAACAAAGTTTTCATAGGCCCCTCGTGAAAAAACCAGTTTGCCCCCTTCAGAGAAGCGGTGTGTGGTTCATTCCATATTGTTACCGTAGCAACGCCTCTATGCGCCAATCGTAATGCTTAGCATTCGTCCTCTTTGTGTGCTTTGTCTCTGATGTTCTTCATATCATAGCTTCAATCCGCCCTCTGAGGAGAAAGGACACTCTTGTGGAAGGGACAAAAATTCGTTTCCGTTCATCGTTCGTTCGTGTGGGAATTTGGCTGCGTTTCTTTTGCAAACAGTATTCTTTAAAGATATTATCCTGGAAGATTTTATGATGTTGCAAACGACGCACTAGGGTTCCTATATTCTGCGATTGATCGTATTTTTTCATTCATCAACCTTTGGTGTAAGCGTCCCCCTAATTTAAATGATCCTGTACCTGAATTTACGGATGGCATAAATGCTTTATATTGCTTTTGCTTCAACCACAAATATTAGTCACTGGAAGATGTGATTGAAGTTAATTTTTGGACTACTCACAGACTCGGAGTCATCTTCGACAGAATTGGAGTTCTTTGGGTAAAACTACGCCGTCGACTCTATGATTAGAATTAAAAACCTTGCTAGTAAATGGACACGTTCCAAACCAGTCACCTAGCGGATCCTTTCGTCTGTACTTTTTCATGAGGAATCCATGCAGGTACTGACCTTTCTTAATTTGTTCTTCATGGCATCCCGTAAGTTAACCGCTTGTAGTTCGTCACCAAATTCTAAACTTTGTTTTCGGACCCGCCCGGTATTGTATGTTAACCAGTCTATGTAGTGGGTCTGCGGTGTTTACTTCCTAAGCTGAATCCAGTTCAAAAGCTTCAAAAGCGTCATGTAGCGGTGCCTCACTCCAAGCTCCTCATTCCTCGACTGGATACGAGAAGTGTTTGAAGGTATTTTTCCTAGCATAGAACGTTAGTTAGTTTTTTAGTGGCCCATCTTCATCTTTTTACGTAAGTTTTTATACATCAAATTTTAAGTGCGTGATCTGTGTTCGGGCCTTGGTAATAATTACTGTGCAAATTGAACCTAGGCATTTAACTGGGATAACAATAATGTTTATTACGCGGAACTCGATTGCATTCTATTTATGGGTTTTTTTATTCGGACCATCCTAATTTTGATTTCATTCATCTAACTCTAGTTCAAAGTGGTTTTCGTGCTCAAAGCTGTTAACAGTTTCTTTTGTCCATCCTAGGTCAGTTGCACATAATAAGGGTTTCCAGAACTTATCGCATTGCTAAGTCGTTTTTTATAAGTATTGATTTCCTCCCTCGCTTTCAGGTTCATCCATTTCGTTTTCTTTGTGGTTTTTTTCATTATTTCCCATTAGTTCTTTTTAATTTCATGTTTAAAACAAATTGCATCATTTAGGTTAGACAGTTTTTTACTTTAACTTGGCGTGCGTGCCTTGTGGTTTATCAATACATTTTAAGGCATTGTCGTATTTTTTCCGGTTTTTAATATTTTTGGCCCGCTCCTCAGTATCGAAACCGCATTTCACACCATCAAAATTCGTACAGTACTCTTTCGGCTATGGTTTTACAGTCAATTACCCCGCTTCAGTTGTATTGGTACACGCCGGATTCAAATGAAATTTTGATTACAAAGTGTGTTGGTAATACCCTTTCCTCCTTGAACTGAAAACAATTTTATCTAATTGATGATGTACATAATAACCATGCATTGAATCGGGTAGGATACCTATCCATATGTATGTGTTTTTTTAAATGCATTATCTAATATTGCATGTTTTTATTAGGGGAAATCTTTTTTATTTGGTTAAAAAAAGAGACAAAGTCCATTTTTTTTCTTCAAACCATGTGCCATTTAATACTGTTCCATTTTTCCCGAGTGTCCTACCACCATCGGCCGCAATGTGTTCTCCATTGGAGGCTGTGCGTCACGTGTTTCAGCACTGTACCCAAAACCCATTGTGGCCTCGTCTACAAGGTTACTGGTTTTTATCCGTACATGTGTGCTTATGTAACTAGGACACTCGTTCATGGGTGACACGCGTTTTTCTTTACAACCGGTGTGTTTATAGTACCTTGGGAGCCAATATTCCGGGTCCAGGAACGTCAACGGATAAGGCGAATGGAAAACTAAGTAATGTTGCGTTAAGGTCAACCTAAGGTCCAGTTTCTTTTACCGCACTGCTACTTTGTTTTGTGAGCTGTAAAAATATCTATAACAACTTATACACCGGTAAGACCTTTTACGAGGTTTCCAATTATGTCAAACAGTTTATAATAACAATATAACAATACAGTGCTTATAGAGCATTTTAAACAAACACCGAAGTCTCGAAGCGCTATAGTAGAAACATAAATACCTACCAGGTTTTGTAAACATAAAGCCGGGGACAGGATGATATAATCAAATACACACATCACAAATGCTAAGTAATTTGATGAGTGGTTTTAAGAGATTAAAAATGGACCAAAAGTATGTGATTCTCTATGAGGTACATTGTTCCAAGCACTGTTTTCACATGTTATGTACGCATTGATTTGAATTGTGTGGGTTTTTGCAACTCGTTTTGCTTACATGTAAAGGTTCACATTATGCGAAAGTAGCAACCAGGCCTAATATTTGCCGTTCAATGTGTCTTGACTTTTGTTTTATTTCAAATGTGTGTACGTGTTTTTTATTGTTTTTATGGATTCGGTCGTCACCACATCGCATCACATCGCATTAAGTCCTTATGTCTTATCCTTTTGTTTTTCTAGCCATCATTTTTCCCCACCCCTTTTTAGTTTTGGTGACTTTTAACTCGCAGTATTTCGCGCACTAAAATCTCTTTGGTTCCTTATTTTTTTTTTCTACGTTTTTTTCTCTAACGCGTTTTTTTTGGAAGGTTATTCTAACGCGATGCCTTCACTTGCATGATAAGCATTGAGTGACTGTGTTTTCTTTTACACGTATTTTACTTGAGAAGGCAAACCTGGTTCGTTGATGCGTTTCACTCAAGTTTTTTCATTTATATTTCTATTCATCAAAATTACCTACTTAGGATGTAGATCACATTACATTATTTTGTTTCAGTTTACAACAATCATTTTGTAGGTTACAACTTCCCTTGAAAGATATTGTTGTCACTTTGATCCTTGTAAATCATATCCAAGGTTATGGTCATCATCCATTGGGCGTGTTTTTCCCCTTTTGTTTGTTTCACATCCATCTATCTCAGGCATGGCATGCTCGGTTTTGATAAGCTAAATCAAACAGGGGAAGGTCAATTCAGTTGGATGATGGTGGTGGTATGGTACCATGAACTAGGTTGCCAGATATTAATTTAATCAACATCAAATTTTTATTCATCACAAATGCAATATACGTATTATGCCAATACAATAGGTTACTCGGCATTATTAGGTAATATGTTAGGAATGACTGAAGTTTAATTAAATTAACATTGGCAAGTGACTAATGAAGTATATACACTAGACTATATAAATGCAGAGAGTTATTAATGAGGACACTTTAACGCCAGAGTCATAAGGGTGGCAGTGACCTCTTCATAATTTACATATGAATTCATTTTGACGTAGGAATTAAACATAGTACGACAGACCAGTACACGGACAGTACAATAGAATGTGTTATTGAAAATAGAGTGGGCAGCATTTGATTAGCAAATGGCTGCAAACCACTATAAATCCGGCTTTGCACGCCCATGATAATTATTTACCTTATTCACTTAACAGCATTATACTACACGTCTCATGGAAGGGATTTGCGGCTCCACGCTAAAATCATTTGGTCGGATATTAGGCCTATTTTATAATGTCTAGGCTTTCTTTTCATGGTAATTGTAAAGGATGGGAAGTGATGTCATGCATATTTCTTTGACATCATAAATTGCTTCTCAGCGGTACCTTCATCGTTGGGAAATGGCGCTATCTCCGTCAGTTCCCATAATTCTCCAGCCTTTTGTCACTCCATATATTTATATGCTGGCGTTCACCATTTTTGTTCGTTTTTCCCTTGTCTGGGGGGGGGGGGGGGGATTAGGCAAGTTACTACTGCAGAAGACCGTCAGTACCTGGTTTGGCGTTTAATTAATGTTTATTTTTCCTATTGCTTTATAACAATAGCCACGTCAGGCTTCTTTTTATGAATAGCATTTCGTTGAGGATTTATTTATTTTGAAGATCTATCATAAAAGTGAATTTTTCAGATAGAAACATTTACATTTCATGATGCTTCACAAGCTAAAATCAATTCACCAGCTTGATATTTTCATAAAATACAATTTGGTGAGTCTAGGGCAGGTTTTCCCAGGCAGGCCTCGGGGATTTCCCACAGTGCTGCTTCATGTTGGCCATATGTTCACACCTCTAGGGCACGTTACCCAGGGTGGCTACGTAAATGTTCCCCTGCATGTTCAAATAGAATATGCATCTACTCCTAGTATATGAATTAAATGCAAACATCTTAAACAATTCCAGCTTTGATATTTCATATAAAATACAATGAGTCTAGGGCAGGTTTACCCAGGCCAGGCCTCGGGATTTCCCCGCCGGTGCTGCTTACAATGTATTGCAAATATTGTACACCTCCAGGCACGTCACCTGAGGGCTACGGAATTTTCCTTTCTATGTCTCGTGTGTAAATACACAAAATTGCATCTATCCTAGTAATAGGATTATACAAAGGGTTAGTAGGAGTGTAGAACCTTGCATGCTCCTGATGCATAGGTACATGTATTCTATCGGTTGCATAATGAGTTTGGAATAAACTCTTCTCCTCAGTGGATTGAACTGCCGCAATTTTTGTTAGTCCATATCAATCGCCTTTCTCTGTCTGGGGCAAACTCAATATTCGACATTTTTAATTTGAAAAATTGAAGGCGCTTTTCAAAAAGGCAGCCAATATGGCTGCTCCAGAGACCTTAAAAATCTGCAAATTAATCATATAAAAACCTCAGATATCTGTATAATATATTTATATCATCCAAATTAGGTGAAAGTGTATATAAGTATAACATATATGCCTTTGACCATTATTTGTGTTGTTACTAAGCTAAAACTTCCAGTATGCCAAGCCAACTATGGATTCCTCAGTTAATTAAAAGAACCTAATTAGAATTGCATAGTATTTGGCTTATATAAATTTATATCATCATGATAACATTCGAACAACAATGTATGGCATCATCTCCTGACAAAGAAACTCATAATTTAAAATTCTATAGCAAGAAATATGGCTGCTGTCAAAGAGTTTTAAAACCTGTAATTGCCATATATCTGCAATAGATTTGATGTATATCATTCCACTATGAACATTGCAATAAAAGAACAAACTAAATTATTAAATATGTCCTTTATTTTCATTTCAATTGCTTAAAATATCAAATGGCAGCTGATATATTAAGAAAATGGTATATTTTTATAGTCAAAGACACAATATGCCATACTTTAATTTTAACTTTTAACGTCATTTGGATGATACATCTAAGTTTTACATTACAAATATATTGCAATTGGTACATTTTGTATGCAACTATACTGGACGCCATCTTGAATTTTATGTATGTTTAACAAAACCAGATATGAATTCCTAATGTTCAAAGAAATATTTCTTTACTTTTGATGACACTTTACCACATCATTTTGGAATGGTATAACTTATAAATAACATATATGCCCGGGCCAATTTGTAGGAGTGTAAAGCTCTTTGAAGAGGGTCGTATTGGCTGCCATCTTAAATATTATGCATGTTAGCAAAACAGAAATGCCAGATATGAGTATATAGAAATATATGGTCAAAACCATATACTCTAGCTTTACTCTGCCTCCTTTTATTCAAAATTTTGACATTGCATTTGCATGACTAATATTACAATATATGGCAATTCATAGATTTAAAGAGCTTTGAAGGAAGCTATCTTGGCGGCCATCTTGGATTTTAAGCATAATGATATTACAAATATGCTAGCCATAACTTCACAATGGCCCTCGATCAGTTTCTTGTGGGTTCTTTACCATATTAATCAATTTGTCTGGTAAAACCTTTATTTATTTACAATTTTCCCATTTTTGTCGGCCATTTTTGGACGATTTTGGACTGCCATCTTGGATTTGAATTAAGATAACATTGCCAATAGGCAGAGCATGGGGTTTTGATTGTCCTAACACAACATTTTGTGGTTTCCTTGCTATTAATAATTATTTTAGAATTTTTAATTTTTCATCAATTTTTCAATTTTTGCTGCCATATTGGACGCCATCTTGAATTGATGTATAGTAGTACACTGAAATTGCAACAAATGAATTGGCAAAGCTAAATAGCATATATTTGTGACCTGCTCCCACGAAACCTGGATAAAGTCGGAAAATTTCCATTTTGAGATATGTGCAGATTTAAAATGCTGATAAAACAAGCTTTAAAATGATGTATAACATGTCAACATTGCACTTTCTTTTGTCCATCAAAAATCAATATATGCCTTGAAATTCTTTTGTTTTCTATTGATTTTACACAAGTCTATTGATCTCTTTCTCCGAAAGTACTCTGGCGACTTTGTCCTGGTTTTGTGGGAGCAGGTCACATTTAATGATTTCATTTATGCTTTTATCCAATTTTTAGGCCGCTATATGACATTTTTTTGAATTTGACGATTTTTGGCGGCCATATTGGCGGCCATCTTGGATATCTCAAGAGCACTCACTTTTTTTCACTGTTAACATCTGAAATGTGTTTAAGGACCCCAAAAGGCATCCAAAAAGTTGGTTTAGTTAAGTACTGTGGGGGGTGCACGGGAACCCCCCTTACATGCCCAACTATTTTCGATGTGCTTGATTTCACCTGGTTTGTTGGCTTCATAACATCGTGTTTAAGTTCGATGGACTACATGTCAGGTTGTCCTAAAACGCAAAACCGAAAGACGTGTTTATTTCTCAAACACTGGCAAGACAATTTACTAACTACAACTATTTACTGTTAAGCACGTTCTCTATTTAATGCAATACTAAGCAATACGTGTGCCATCAGAGATGACCCAATTTTAAAAAGCCTTGTAAGTTACTATGCCAACAAAATGACAGCAGTTCCCATCCAGCTATTTCTTCAATGTCGTATAAACTATGCCAGCTTATGCCCATCATCCCTCAACATAAACCCATATCTTGGCAACAGAAAATATTTCCCTGATGCTCCATTGTGGATCCTCCATACCTGTCTGGATGTTCAACGTTGGCGTTTTGGAATTGTTTTCTGATTTTAGGGCCATTTTTGAAACCCTAAAGCAACCTATACAGCACTAGATGGTTATATCAAGATGGATTTTCCGTCAATTAGCCTACTATATTTAAGTCATATTTTGAAGCCGTTTTTAATAGGTACCACCCACTGTCCCTCCTACAATCCTAATTTTTGATGTTTTTCCATGTTCTAGCTAGTTGACTGTTTTTTCAATCACAAAGTCAACATGAAACGTTTACTTTTTTTTTTGAACAGGGCCCTAAAATAACACCCCCTACCGGATTACATTTTGGGCTCTATGTTTGTTTTGTTGTTCTGGACCCCCCTGAAAGATACTGTTCAGGTGGATTTGGCTTTACCACAAATCTATCTCCATTAATGCTTCTTTATTTTAACCATATTTTAGATCATAGTTCATACTTTTGGCGGTCATATTTGAAATAAAGAAAATCACCACCCTGCTACATAGTAGATTTTGGCATTTTCCCCCTATTGCCCTCGAAACCGCCTGACGATATCTATTAGGTGGTTTACTTTTACCCACTGAATCAACATGATGAACACCCTTTTATTTAGATTTTGTCATATTTCATACTTTTAGAGCGGCACTTATTGCAAAAGGGCCATAAGCCACCCTCCTACAAATGAATTAGATTTACGGCACAACATTTTTTTCCGCTTTTCCTTTAGACCCCCTCAAAATGACTATTCAGGTGGTCTCTTTTAAACAACCACAATTCTACAACACGAATGTCTCTTTTAATTTGCCGTAGTGTTGTCATATTTCATACTTTTACGCCCTTCTTTCTGAAAAACAACCATAAACCACCGCCTGCATTTACGTACATTTTTGGCAACAGGGTTGTGGTCCATGTTCTTTAAGACCCCTGGAGATATATAGCAGGTTGTTTTGCTTTCATCACAAACTCAAAATGAATGCTCTCTTATTTTATCATATTTTAGGTCATATTTCATGCTTTTTTTTTGCGTCCATTTTTAAAAAGGCCATAAACACCCTCCTTCATGACTACATTTTTGCAAACATGAGTTTTTCATGTTCCTTAGACCCGCCCCCCCTGAAGATATCTATACAGGTTTGTTTGCGTTCACCACAAAATCGAAAATGAACCCCCCTTATATTTTAGCACAGTTTAGGTTGCGATATTTCAATGTTTTGGCAGCCCATTTTGAAAAAGGGCTATAAATCACCCCCTACAATGACTACATTTTTGGCAACATGGGTTTATTCATGTTCTCTTAGACCCCCTGAAGATATCTAGACAGGTCGTTTGCTTTCACCAAAAAATACAACACAGGACCTTCATCTTGCTCCCCAACTATCACTACTTTGGTTGACTCGTAATCGACATATAAGCTAACGAGTAGAGGGTAATTCGATTTCCCAATAAGCTGTTAATTCGAGGTCATCGGTTCTCCTTAGTAATTGTTTTATATTTCCTTGCATTGTTACTAATCTGAGGTTTGCCTTGAAGTTGTTTTTAACCATAATATTCACCAGAACGTTACCTTTGGCGAAAATTTCCAGAGACCACGGTCTGAGAATTTCATAGGTGTAATCACTGTCTGCAAAACACTTCCATAACTGCAATGGATATTTGAAAAAAAGCACAATGATAATTATGAAAGAAAAAAGGGCTAAGACCAACGTATCCCTAAAGTCCTTTACCTGCATTTAAAAGCACTTTTGAAACAAAAATCACGGAGCAGAACCCCTCCTTGTATTGGGGAATTGCGCCTAGATCTAACAAGAAAATAACACTACCTTCAATTTTTTCGGATCGTCAGATTTTCCCTTCCTCTCGGGACGTTGGGATATATAACATTAAGGCAAATACCAGTTGTGTCATTTAGACGGTATTATGTATTTCTGGCTGGTACATTGGTGACAGGCACTCACTGCAGGTTACCCTGGCAGGGAATATTTAAGGGATTTATGGTATAGAAGCTATCGGAACATATTATATAATGAAATATCACCTAAATATGACGTACCAAATGTTGCCAGGAGTAGTCCTTGCGGAGAAAACCAACAATTTTTCACGCATAACTTTCGAAGCAGTAGACGATTCAAGCGGCACTGGCACATTTTCATTTCACAAACTATGAAATTTCTTAATTTGTTCTCAATGAAATCTAGGCAATTGAGAACAGAGATATATTTACACATAAAAACCTACCCCAAAACGATGGGACAAAACAATCGATATGAGGATAAAGACAATCCCGGTAAATTTGTAGGCCAAATTTAAGTTTTCCATCTTCAATCAACAAATGTTATATTAATGAAATCTTTTTGACTCGTACCACTGATCCTAAACCACAAGGTTAGCCCGATCCAAACAGTGTGGCATATCTTGGGAAATATGCAACGGCGTGCGTGTTCTTGTGTAAACGGAAAAACACACGCCATTTTCGGGGGGGGGGTGTCGTCTGCTGAATTTAGCGTCGCCTGCGACGTTAAATTATAAAATCGTTCTGTTTTACCACAAGGAAGCTAATTTGGTCTTAATCCATTCGGGTGAGGGCTTTTGTATATAAAAGCCACAACCATGCAAAATATCGATTTCGATTTTTTTTTCAATGTGCAGTGGTCTCCTTTAAGGAAGCCGCCCATGTCCTTTTTTACCCATCGTAATAAATTTACTGCGGATTGTAATATTTTCCGTAATTCTATACGGGCGTATCAACATTCCCATTTTAATATCAAAAAACCTCTCCGGTAATTCCCACCAGATTTATAAGCGTACTGATGTCACCGTGCCTGTATATTTTGACCTCAAACCTCAAACATTATTGAGCTGTTTATTCTGTACTGGTGTAAACCTACAATCAGTCTTGTTTATTGTAGATTTGAATCGTCATTGCTTGTGCGTCTTTTGCGGGAGAACGGTAATGCCAAATTCCTCAAATACTTCATTTTTTCAACTATTTGGTGTTTTTTTCCCTACATTAAAGTATTATATGGGAATTATATGGGTATCTTGATTTATAAGCTAAAAAATCAACATTTTCACACACTTTTTTTTATTATGTCGCTTATCGCTTCTAATCCTTTATACATAAGTTATTCATTTGACCAGATATGATTTTTTTAAAAAAGGGAATAACTTCATAAAGCAACTCTAAAAAGATACGAAAACAGTTTTATGTAATGGTAGAAGTTATGATCAGTAAGTTCTGTTTTAAGATAAAGTGAACAACATTCGACACCCACGCACACTGTTGTTTGTTAGAAGAGAACCATGAGCGTACATGTACAGCAACGTGGAGGAGAGTTTTTATGGTCTTGAAGTATCATGAAACGCAAATTCCTACCAACACCTTGATACTTTGCTTCCAAATTCAAATTATTATTGACTTCAGCAATTAATAAATGCACAAAGATGCAAGATGCAAAAATGAAACCATTTCTTTGGATTTGGGGTGTTTAATTTGGTTGCAATTACATTCCTTCTGGCATGATTTTAACCGATACAACTTATTCAAAGCTCCGTTTCATTAATGTAAGTAAATATTTATATTGTTTATTATTTATGAAAAGAAGATGTTTATCATTAAACTGAATATGTTGACTATTAAAAATTGTGCCGATAAAACTAGACTTCCTTTGTTTACTTTAATCTGTGTATTGTTTCTTTTGGCAAGTTGCAATCTTTTGTGAGCTCCAAGACAGCGTGGCATAACTCCGCGAAACAACTCGATTTTGGTGTATCGCACTTAATTGATTATATCTCTATATCTATTGTTTTATTATATCTATTGTTTTATTATTTATGAAAAGAAGATATTTATCATTGAACTGATTATGTTGACTATTAAAACTTGTGTCTATAAAACTAAACATCCTTTGTTTACTTTAATGTGTGTTTTGTTTCTTTTGTCAAGTTACAATCTTTTGTGAGCTTAAAGACAGCATGGCATAACTGCGCGAACAACTCTGCCCATGCATAAGAGTGGCACAAAATCGATTTTGCTGTATCACACTAAATTGATTATATCTCTGGATTGACAAAAGCAAATAAGATGAAACAAACACTATTGGAAAGCCTGGTCTTTGTTCTTTAATATTATGCAAGTAAGTATGACTTATTTTGAAATTTCATATTTAACAATTTTTTTCTCTGATTGTACCACTTTTTTTAGACAGGCTGTAAAATAGTAAAGACAGGCTGTAAAATAGTAAATGATTAAACTCTCCACTCATGACACTTCAGAATTCTCCTAAAGGGGGTTGTGATTATTTGACGCCATTGTGAAATGCATAAGACTATCTTCAAATTTTCCCCCTAGACCTTGGACACAATATTTGTAATTGCTTTGGATCATGACAATCTGATCACTGTTAAATTAGGTCTCCTGTATAAGCATTATCCCCTTATATTTTTTAAAACCTCATATTTCCACAACAAATGCATAAATAAAGACCCCCAAACCTTCCCACAACAAAATCTAAAATAACCCCCTAAGTTACAAAACCAATCGTCTATGCACGAAAACATAAAATGATGTAAACAGTCGTTTTTTGTTCTGCAACTTTTGACACCTTTCTTGCTCATATTGTGATCAATATCGCCACACATTGTCCATTTTTACCGAAATGTGTCACATTTTGAAAGTTGCACCTGAAGACATTATTACAAGTTTACAATACAAACCTGCATTAAGGATTAGCCGCGGTTTGCTAATCCGAAACATAAAAAATCATCAATTCAATTTTTTGTATTTGGTTACTGCTTTTTGGCATGGATATCAAACATAACTGCAAGTGGTTGACTTGAAAATCTGTGTATTAAAAACAAGGCAGTCCTTTTTTTTATCTTATTCTTAATGCTATACGTGCGTATCAAATTCCCGACTTGAGATCAAAAGCCTTTTCCGGTGAATATCCAGATTGTAAGCGTGATATTTGGGGTGGCCCAGGATCAATACTTTTTGACACCTCAACCAACAACATGATTGATCTTTGTTTATTCTGTGCTCGTGTAAACCACAAGCAAGGTGGTTTATTGTGTTTTTGAGATGTCATCGCTGTATGTTTATTTGCGGAGAAGCGAATGACCCAACTTTTCCTCAAATACTTCATTTTTTCACTATTTGGTGGCTTTGTTTCTATTCTACATTAAAGCAGCTATAAGGAATTGTACACATTATCCCGCATTATATAAGTTAAAACAAATGCAAATTCCACATTTTTCGTTCTCTCTCGCAATATGTGCGTTCTATCCCTTTAAGGAAAGTGACACACACTTGACGCATCATTCTTTCAAGGATGATCTTTCCTTCATCTGAGGCACCCTGCCCACTGAAATGTTGTAAATTTTTACAAGTGGAAAGCTACTACTCCTATTAAGTTTAGTGCTTGAATGAATCAGAATCATTGGGTGGTACAACTATATTCACCCCATGTAGGTAAGATCCGTTAAAAAAACGGGAGAATGTGTCCTTTCACTGACTGGCAATCAATATGGCTAAACCTTTTATTGCAATTTTAAAAGTGAGAGATTTTCGTATAAGGGTATTGTGTTGGCAAGATTGATCGCAATGTTGGGGGGGGGGGTGTGGGGGAGGGTGGGAGGGGGGGGGCAACTTGTATCGAAATTTCCGGACGAAAACGAACTATTGATAACCATTTTGTGTTTTCGTGCCTGACCCAACTGTTTTTGTAACTTATGGGGGTATTTAGGCAGCTTCGTTACTTTTTTTGGGGTCTGTAGCTTGTAATGGTAGTCCCTTGTTGGTCATTGGCACAAGATATCTCATGCCTCTCCTGTCCACCTGGTTTATCTGAGGTATTGTAAGACTACTGATAAATCTAGATGGCAATTGTATAATGATTTTTAGTCTTTGATCTCTTCTTTTTTCCACGACGTCACCAGCGCTTCCGCCCTTCGAAGGTTGTGTTTGACGCTGCATTGAACGCATATATCGTAGCTAAAGAGAGCTCAAATAATAAATAAATACAATCTTGCCAACTAATTTGGTAAAGATGATAAAGCATATCAATTTTAGTAATAATAAAACTATAAAAGTAGTACTTTCAAATTATCTTTTATTCTAAAGCTCCGCTTTCTTTGGTCCTTGAATAATACGGTACCGAAGAAGACATTGTTTATAAAGGATAACTGCAGACACCAAAAATGGGCACTTGAATACATTTTCCAACAAATATATACTTTTAAATAAAAATTAAAAGGTGGTTATTTTATCACAAGTAAAATGAAAACATTTGCCTGCTTGTTTTATAAACGTGAACGCGTAGTTTTTAACCTTAAGATATTACCTTACATGAAAATGGAATGGTACTGAAATGTAACATTAAATATTGATCACTTACTTCGTATTAAAATATCCGTTTCATGCATACAATCGTCCACGGCGCATGTTAATATGTGATGTGACCAAGCAAAATGACTCTGAAGTCGGTCAGATTCGATTTTTACTTTTTCATGTAAATGTATGTACAATTTAAAAAAAAAAATACATTTTACTGAAACCCCCCATTGAAATTCACCAATTATTTCCAAAGATATAATCAGTTGAAGGGTGGCAAAAACAATAGGAAACAAAAAACATTTTCTCCTTTGTTTGGCTATATCTGAAAATCAATATTTGCGACTTCCAACTCATTTTGCTTGATCACGTCACATATGATCGCATGTTTGTCTAAACAGCTACGCGTTTTTTGTTTGTTTTTTTTTTTGCACATGAGTAAATGATATATATCCATGATATAATCTATAGCCGGGAGCGGGCTGACGTCACATCGCGGTGAAAACAAAGGGGAAGCCCAGGGAATCCCCGAATCGCGGTGAAAACAAACTGCGCAAATTGCTTCTTTAAGTTCACTGCACATCGTATGACACTATGCGTGCAGCGCGCATCGAATTACGCACGTTGTTGCCATGCCGTTGCCAAGCAGATTTTGTTGAACTCCCGGATGTCCGCTCCCGGCTATGGATATAAAGAATGATATTGTTATCCTGGTAATGGCGGTGTTTTCAGGGGCGCGAAAGTGATAACAAGTTGGACGAATTTGCGGCGGTCGTCGCAACTAGTATCTATTCATCCACTGTTGTTGACAATTCATGTTACAGATCCGCGATATTTTACATGGTAAAAAAAATCAAATTTGACGAACCACAATAAGTAAATTATAAACCAGAGAGTCCTGTTACATGAAATCGATATCAACCAGCACTCTCAACTACGGGACATGACTATGTTGTGTAAGTGTACATATCATGAAATCTGATTTGGTTGAAAAAATGGCCTGTCTACTGCACTGCACTGGAATACATACGGGTGATAAAAGGCGTCGGGTTGGATTGAAAATTGATAAATTAAATTATACATTTCAAATGTGCCGAGCAGATCAACTCTACGAATACACCGATTCATGTAAACACCTTAAACAGAGAGAGTTGAGTTGTATCTGCAGAGATATTTCCAATTTCACGACCATGCAAATAAATAAAAACAATAGAGGATTGAGGATTATTGAAGGCGGATACCTAAGTCGTATTCATATTGCAATAGGAAATGACCCTCCTACTTAAAACAACCTGATTTTTGCCTGCTGGATTTTGTTCATACATTGTGACATGAAAACATGACCAGTACTAGATGACAAATTACTTTCGAATCGAATATTTTAAAGAGAAGAGAGTCAGTCAAAATGGCAAAGGATGGGGCCATGCCTGGTTTTTAAATTGTATATGTTTTTAATTCTACTGTTAAATATTTATGAGATGACTTTTGTCTTGGAATCAGCGAATCGGCAAATTGGGGGTATGGGGGCTGTTATTCTCACCCTAGGGCACCGACGTTGGACGATTGCATCAAATTATGTGTTTCTGCCATCCCAATGCCATCTGCCATATGTTCTGCCATCTAATACGTCATCGGACTTATCAGAAATATGGCAGAAACTGGTTGGTGTGTGTCCACTGCATTATGGGGCCCTTGTAATGTCCTTAGCTGTCGAAAAGCTCTGGTAATATTCCCAACCGCGGAAAGTTCCACACTGAGTGGGTCTGAATGAACGGGAAAAAATTTATTACAGGAATCGGCATTTTTACTTGTCACCACTCAGAGGCCTGGCCAGATCAGTGGCAACAACTGGTACCGTGAACGTCACAGTGAACGTGTTGCCATTTTTTTAAAAGTTCTCATTGGGAGCTATTGGGGCGTGATTGTTTTCAATCTCCTCTCTCACCAGCGCATAATTTTGTTAACCAAATGCAATTTTAAACTAGATATAGATGTGTCAAAGACACGAAACCAGCCTGAATAAAAAAACGGTCAAACTAACCCCAGCTTCGAAACCTAGCCCCAGATTTCGCAACTTAGCCTAGCTTCGAAACCCACCATGTCTAGAATCTGGAGACAGATCTGAGCACAGTGCGAGGTTAGTGACCTTTGACCTAAACGACCTTCGGATTGAAAAATATTTAAAAATTTGGATGTCATAAGGATCAGATGAAATTTATGTCCATAGTAGCATTTTGAAAACAATTTTACCTTTGACCTCTTAATGACGTTTGTTATTCAAAAATATTTCAACATGATTAGGATGTCATAAGGATCATTTCAGTTTTAAAGTGTTAAATTATCAGCGCAATCGGATGATTTTGAAAAAAAATGACCTTTGAACTCGTAATGACCTTTGTTCTCAACAATATTCAAACATGTTTGGATTGTGTGATAAGATCATTTCATTTTAAATTTCAGCTTAATTGGCAATTTTGAAAATTTGATCGTTGACATTTTTATGACCTTTGATCTCCAAATATTTCAAATATGTTTAGAAGTCATAAAGATCATTTCAGTTAAATTTCAGCTCAATCAGAGTTTGGAAAATTTGACCTTCGACTCCTAATGACTGTTCGAAATATTTCAACATGTTAGGAGTGGTCATAAGGATCATTTCAGAAAATTTAGCTCAATCGGACATTTTGAAGTTGACCTTGACCTTTGAATGACCTCCATTGACCTGTATGGAATTTTATAACATGCACCAGTCCAAGTAGCACCAATTTACCCAATCAGAAGAACCTATTGTCCGTATTTGTCTTTTTCATTTCTCATTTTATTTTTGTTACAATTAGTAAAGAGTGGTTATCTATTATAACCAGCTACGTACAAAATCAACTTTAATTTCTTTTTCGTTTTTTATTTGCATTTTATGACTAAGGAGAAAAAACATAGAACCGCCATACATAAGCCATCTAAATTGGAAACCTTCCCCGGGAATGTAACTGCACTTGAAGTACGATTATTTTTTTGCATCTCAATCGAGTAGTAAAAAAAACGATTTTATTTTTTTTTGACGTATTTGCCGACTCGCCAGACAAGCATAATACTTAAATCGGTTTCAAACAACCCAAGGGTTACTTGACCGGAAGGAAAGGAATTGAAAGGGCGCGCTTGCAATTAAAATATAAATCCCCATACAATAAGTACAGAACTATATTATAGGTGAAGGCGGAGTTGTGACCTTACATAAGTGTACCAATTCCTTAATACTCCTATATCGATTGTTAAGTGTTAATCCTCATGTAAGTAGATTAACTTTTTTCGAAATGAATGTAAGGCTTTACCAGCTAAAGAAATTCTGGCTCTTGCAGACCCAAGCGTTAGGGGCAGTCATACTGTGCGTCGAAGACAAGGCGAGCGAGGCGACGGAATCGACGATCGGAAGCGGCGAAACAAAACCGAACCCCCCTTAACCGATTTTGCAAAAATGCCCCATATCTCTTCCCAGGGACATTGAAACACTATCGTGTACACCAATATGAAGCATGAATTTCAGGGGTCCTTAGGTACGGATTTGTGTTTAAGGCTCCTTGAATTGCGGGAGACGAGGGGGATTTTCTAGATTTTGCACCAAAAAATTAAATTTCTCTTCAATATTATATGATACCAACTCTGTGTACACCCTATTCGACGGGCACTGGGGTCAGTGGTCCTCTGGATTGAATGTGGCTCTTCTTAAATGGGCAGGAAGAAAGCGTTGGGCACTAGAAGCATTTTTAAGTTTCAGCGACGGACGTGTGGCCAGAAGAAGAAAAAGAAGAAGGAAAACAGACCAAATACAATAACAGCCGTGCTACGCCACGGCTGGGTTATAAAGAAGACGAAAGAAGAAATCTCTAAAATACAAGACAGCAGGTGCTACGCAACACGGTAGGTAAAGAGAAATCGGCACAAATACAGGGACCTGCCGTGCTCCGCACCGGGCTGAGGTTAACAAGATACCGATTGTGCTGAGGGAAAGCACGAGCTATATAAGCGGTAGAGACTTGCTGCCACGTGACTTGACCCCCCTCTGTATACAAATATTATAAGAGTTGGGTTCAGCAGTTCTTCGACCAAGGTTTGTAATTTCAGCAAATTGATGTGGAGTGAGAGGCTTTTAAAGATTTTTCAAAGAATGCCCCTTTAATCGGCTCAGTGACCCTTGACCCAAATCTGGAACATCCACATATGGAGCCTTTGGTAAGTGGTTCTTCTGACCAAGTCTAGTGATTAAAGCAATTGATTAGTGGCAGAAACAGCAAAAAGAAAGCGTAAGAAGCGACTTGAACTGTAAGGACCCTTAACGTGACCTTGACCCCAATATGCGAACACCCCCTATGGGCTTTGGGTCAGCGGTTCTTCTGACCAAGTCTAGTCATTTATAGCAAGTGAATTTGTGGCAGAAACACAAAAAGGAGGGTTAAGAGAGCGAGTATGAACCTGTAAGGACCCCTTGCGTGACCTTGAACCCAATTTTGGAACACCCTGTATGGCACTTGTGTCAGCGGTTATTCTGACGAAGTCTGGTCAAGATCAAAGATAATGTGTTGAACATAGTAGCTTTTTGAAATATTAGGAGGGGGTAGAAGAGACTGCCCCATTTTGACCCCTAATGATCTTGGATTCAAAATCTGTGTAAAAGCCATATGGGCAAGGCATCTGGCAATCACTGTGAACGAATGGCATCGCTAGCACATGCGAACTGTGGGAGAAGTAGGGAAAAAGGTGTTTAGCGCGACACTGACGCTAAGACCTACGTGACCCCTATGTAAACTGTTTAAACCACCCTATATGAATTGGGTCAGGGGTTCGTGGCCATTCTGGTTCAATCCGAAGTGTTTAGCAACTAGGAGTAGCATTTGAAGCAAGGTACAAGAGTAAGAAAGAAAAAAGAAACTAGACATTTTGTGCTCAAAGAGCGCGGGAACCTTAGTCGTGGATGGAATTTTTGCAACATTGAATAATTTGACCTTGGAACCTTAACCATTGGTCAAATAAAAGGGTCACTAGACTTTTATTTCATCGTCATTAATCCCTACAAGTTAGTTA
>JAMKCH010016541.1:0-32035 GCA_023653785.1 Ophioderma brevispina
TAGATATAGTCCACACCGGGATAGTCCCCACCTGGGGCCAATTGTCCCGGGCCTCCACTACCCATGAAATAAAGCGTGAACTACTAATGGCGCATGAGAGTCCAACCTGAATTCGATCACCCTATTCGATACCGTTTTAGGTGGACTAATGAATCCGGCGGCTAATGACAACTTATATCCAGCTGTTAAACGGAGATATACCTATGGTCCGCCCTGAACGTAGGTCCGGGCCCATAAGACCCGGCATAAATCGGAAACTATGTTGCGTAAGATCAACGAATAGATCCCTATTCTTCACAGTACGTTTAAGGTGGACTAATGAGCATGATAGCCATATATATATATATATATATATTATATATATATATATTATCTATATAATATATATATATATCTATATATACTCTAGATAATATATCTATATAATATAATATTATATATAGACGAAAGAATTGGACACGGGGTGAAACGGTAGCCACCGATGTTATAGTATCGGCTTACTGGCCGAAGCTTTTCGCCCTCAGGGCTTCTTCAGGGCCGTGATTGGGTGGTAAAAGAAGGGGATGGGCCGATAGGTCTGGTGTAGTGTTTAAAAATACGTGTGATTATTTTATTTCCCTCATAACCCCATGACTCTGCGCATTCATAACCCGCATGAATAGCGCAATGCCGCCGTTCAGTCCAATTTCCCCTGATGTAAAGACGCCTAAACGCCACGCAGGTCATTGATAATCTGTATAGCGCACATGTGGTTCAATGGAACCGCAACGGCAAAGGTTGCTCCCGAGGGATTCCCTAGGTAGCAAACCAATCCCATCCTTAGATTTAAAGCAATGACCGAAAACAGCGTAGAGGAAATTTTTAACTGTCATTCATAACCGTCGAAATTGAGAACATTAAATCAAAATAAATATTTTATTGTAAAATGCCCATGTGGTTCTTGATATTTGTGTTCATTTTGTTCGTTCTAGTGCTTTTCCCTTTTCCTTTCTTTTCCTTATGCAATCGACAGCCCAGTGGCTATTTCCTTGTTGTTTATTTACTCTAACTCCGCTTGCGGGATGTTCAAATAACGGCAGCATTTGAGTCTATATAGTGGGAACGTCTAGGATCAGATAAGTTATTGCCACCTGATGCCCACCTCCCCCGGACTCTTCTTGTTTTTTAACGTTTTAACAGAATGGTAAACATCCAAATTGGTTTTCAACTTCGTCAAGTGATTTCAGTAAGGGTCCTTTTCATTATGCCAATTTTTTTTTCATGCTTTATGGTCCTTTAAGTGGCAAAACACACTCCAACACGTTTTCCCGTTGAGTGCAACAAAGTCGTATTTACGCCACCAAGTAGAGCTAATAGCGCAATAGCTCTGCAATAGATTGAGCCTTTACTTCAAATATATGTTTCTTATTCCGTATTCATTTATTTTTTACAATACTTTAGTACTGAGCGAATGTGATGCAACAAAGTCGTAACTACATTTTAATGTTATTTTGCCAAAATTATCATAAATTTTTAAAAATGAAAATGACGTAGCATAACAGAACATGGTTTGAAGATCTCCCCCAATTTTCAATAGTATTTTGAGAATTTTGCACAGTTGCATTGATAATCTGATTAGTATCAATTCCTGTTGAATGGTAGATGCTCCGAAGTCCTCTGTGTTGCAAAAGAAGAATTTTGTACATTAAAATGATTAATATCGGATAATCTCCGATAATAATTCAACGCTGCTGGAACGTTCCTTCCAATATGAAATAGCCGGGAATCCGCCATTACGCGTCTACACGCTCCCATTAGTTTTTCAAGTCAGTTGGAGTATGTGTGAGGTGTCACTCTTCATCATGGACGATATAAATTTTGTGTTTCCAGCTGCCGCCATTAATTTGGCAATTCAGGGATCCTGATTCTATTACAAAACTGCTTCTTTTATGACAATACCACAATATTTGAGCATTGTCATGCGCAGGTATAATTTTAAAAGACAATTCAACCACACAACTGTTCAAAAATCCAAAATGTCAAAATTGAGGGCGCTCTTCAAAAAGGTGCCCTTATTATTCGTTTAATTACCATAACCATAATTACTTTTCTTTCTTCAGGATAATCCACATCTATAGATATTTTAATTATACTTATATTGTACCAGCAATGCGTAACAGCATAATCACCATCTTAGTCCTATAGGACTGCAGTGTGGAGCAGTGACAGCAGACTACACAGGTTTTAATGACGTCACTCTTCCTGCAACACATGTTGCCAGGAACACCTGGGGCACTGCATCACGAATTCCATGAACACCAGTAATGCCAGTCGGCGGATCTCGTAAATATACTTCTTCAAATTCTTATTTATCTTTAAATTTACTATAAGCTTTGATCGGAATAAACTCTAGCAATATCGTTAATAGAATAATAAAATACCTATAATGGCCCTAAAGTACTCCAAATTTAACATTTTTAAGTGTAACCTTTCCTGAATGTAGAACACAATAGTGTTCTCCTATTATTTTAGTAATTTTTTAACTAGGCAACCCTCTAAAACCATACTAAATTTAGTCACGCGTAGAGTGATATTTGACATGGTGATCTATAGTGCCGAGACCTTTGAGAAGTCCCCCAAATGGTACATCACCCTAATTTTTCAACGATGTTGGGAACAACCACGGTAATATCGTGACAGTGTGTTAATTCTAGAATATACCAGCACCTCAACTATAAGGATTACTCTGGTCGTATGTCTGTGTGTGTATTTGGGAGGGTGGGGTGCGTCGAGGAGGGGTGGGGTGGGGTGGCGTCTGGGGGATGGGCCAGGGTGGGGTGCGCCATGGAGGGGAAACGGGGTGGGCGTCGGAGAGGGCGGGTGGGGTGACATGTGGTTTGACCTCATGTTGACCTTGGTGACCTTCTATGGACCCTTGGCCTCATTTCCCAACCCGCGACACCAGAACGACACTATCGGTCCGAGGACCGGGCGATTATTTTTGTAATATTGGTACTCTTTTTCAAGGGACGATCCCAGTTGATTTACTGATAGATTGAAAATCCATGATCAAATGGGCATAACACATCTCCCTGATTATTCTTTTTTATAATATTCTACTTAATATAGCAAAAGCTAAAAGGCTTTCTTGCCCTTGTGTGCTTGGCTACAGCTTGTTTTACTTGTAGACCCTTATGGTCTTTTTACCTTGATAAAGGAAAGTTTTATCTTTCCGAAACGTCGGTTTTTAATTTGTATAGTAATGTGTTGAGTGTCTGTGTTCCCCCTAGGGTGTTGCAATTCTCATTAAAGTAGTTTTTAATTAAGTGTGTTAGTCTATGGGAAAGGCCGAGGTGAATTCGAAATACAAAATTTGGCTATACTGTGCTATAATTATTTGAATTGTTTAGTATAGAGTCGTTATAATAAATTTTCTTGTGTCCAAATCTTGCTGAGGATGAAAATGTGCGAACCACTTATTTCGGAGAGTGACAATTCTATTGGCCATAGGTCCCCACATAGGTCACAGGTCAAAGTGCGGGTTTTCATTTTTATCGGTATGTGGTTCTTACGTGAACCCTATTTTCTTGTATTAGTTTCATGATCAAATTCCCATGGGAAATTGGTTTAATACCTCGGTTGGGCCCCTATGTTATTTTATTTTACCAAACACCTACTTATTGAAGCGGTATAAAAAATTCTAGTCACGACGTAGTCACCGACGGCAATTCGCGCATGCATTGTAGTAGGCCATTCCGATATTTGCAAATAACCATAAGACTCTCGGTTATCTATAGCGCTCTATCAAGCCACGGCTGACGACTAAGTTAAGTTAAGGACACTATAAGGTGATTTGCAAAATATTTGAAATTTGCAGGAATAGCTTCAAGGGAGGATAAGTCTGTAGGAATTCTCATAAGTTACCTTTCAAGCTGTAGACTAGTGGAAGAAACGGGAAGAAACGGCAGTGTGTTCCATGATCCGCTTCCCATTCTACGTGTTGTGTAGTAAGTGACGAACGACAGTAATGACAAATTCCGATTCTGTTCCTTATTAGGTTTTGCTTCTGGTCTTATTCATTTGCAGGGTAGTTAGGATACCTGTACGTGGTACATAACAGCAAAAATCGGATTTTTGAGATTTTTTCGATTTTCCTGATTAGCAACTCATGATAGTGTCTTTTTTAAATGAACCGCGGTGCAGTATACACACAACCCAATCGTAAGTGAGGTGGAAATCGTGTGTGTTACTTTACGGTCATGCAAAAACCATGCTTGACCACGCCGCAACTGATCCTTCTTAATAGTCAAAACACAAGTCCGCGCATATAAATATGATAAGCAATCATCCACTATGCATTCAATTCAAATTTGGTTCCGCTGTCGGAAAATAGCCATGCATATTTGCAATGTCAGCACAGTAAACGTTCATGTCACCTTGCATAAATGAGACAGTGTGTTCAGAATTGACCAAGTGACACCGACACAAGTAGTACTTCTCACTAGTCACATTATATCGCGCATAATTATTTAGGGGTACTTTTTCAACCCCCGATTTCTGGGATTGACTCATGACGCAACTTCACTAACACAAAAGCAACAGCAACATTCACCAACGAAAAGTCTGATTTGAATTCTGTTTTCAGCTTCCAATAGCCGAGACCATCCCGGATTTCCCATTATCATTGCGCATATAATTTTGACCACCTGGGGTCTAAGAAGTCTCTCGAACGTCATGAACACACAAAATCCGAAATCTCCCCAAGCTGTATCACAAATATGACGTCACCATTCAGTAATGAGAGTAATGAGCGGCGCTCTTCATTTGTAATTGTTACGAGGAAGTTTATTCGTGCTATGAACGCCCCAGGCACCAACGGAAGTTTGGTAGTAAATAAATAAATAAACCATCGACTCATGGTTTAATTACAAGGATTCACTACTTTTAAAATAAATAAATAAATAAATAAAGTAGCAATGATTTTGTCACAGTAGTATAATTGACTAATGGTTCAATGACAATAATACACCTGATAATATTTGTTTTTAAATTTTACTCAGGTATCCAGGGCCAAAAGGGTGATCGTGGGCGCATCGGACCCGTAGGAGAGGAGGGCATGCCAGGAGCTATGGGACCACCAGGACCCTCGGGACAGGACGGAACAGACGGAACGAACGGACAAGACGGACAAAAAGGAGAAAAGGGTGATATAGGAAGTCCAGCCCCAGTCCCATCAAAGATCGGTTTCTTTGCAGTGCTTTCGTCCTCTATACCCGCTAAGTCTGGCGGTCAGGTTGCTATATTTGACAAAGTCAAATATAATATGGGTGGTGCATATAGCTCAACAACAGGTAAATTTACCTGTCCTGTCAAGGGGACATATTTCTTCTCGGTCAATTGTATGAGGCTTACGGGGTCTTCTCACTTCCACGCGTTCCTGAGACAAGACGGCGTTAGTGTAGTGAGCTTGCATAGTGCCTCCACTGGTGGATTGCAGCAATCCAGTCAAAGTGCTCTGTTGGAACTGAACGTCGGTGATAGTGTCGACGTTTATCTTCCAAACAGTATTGATGATCTGTATGGCAACCTCTATTCCTCTTTTATGGGATACCTATGGTACGAAGGTTAACTTGGATATACAACCGTGTCATTTTTAAGGTGTAACGAGAGATTTCACATAACAGGTGTCCCTAAAAATGAGAAAATTTTGATTTTTGTACTGATGTAAAGCTTTCTATAAAAAAATACTCCCTTGTGAAAGGATTAAGCTTAGAATTATTTCTTTGGTACATAAATTGCGAAATTTCTATTTTTCTATTGGAGCTAATAAACACACCTAAAAAGTAACTCCCCACCCCTGAAATTCAAACGATGAATCGTACTATAAATTCTGGGATATAATTGGAAGCAGTGTTTATTTACGCGTATGTTGACACCTCATTTGTGTCGATCGGCTGAGTATTGAAGTTATGCCAACTTGACTGAACCCAGGGAATTTCCGTAACCTGACCCATCTGACACACTTTTTCTGACACACTTATGAATTCAGAAACCTTAACGGAATAAACCTGTGCTTTATTCCGCTTTATTCCGTGAACTCCACCGAACCCACCCCATGATTTAAAAGTTGCAGTAAACCCTATTGACAATCATACTTCTTACAGATGGTAGTCAATGCAATCAGCTTCTTTTTTGGGTCGCACGTTTCTGAAACTTGGTGGGTGGGTGCCCCTTGACCTTCCGAAGACCGAGTTTGTATTGGTTAGTGGATCAAAGGTCATCGGAAGTCATGCAAGGTCAAAGGAGGTCAAATGAGGTAAACGTTGGTTTCTCGAAGCCCGAGGGTCGCACGTTCCTGAAACTTGACAGTCTGAAGACCGAATTTGTATTGGTAAGTGAATCAAAGGTCATCAGGGTCATTCAAGGTCAAAGGAGGTCGAATGGGTAAACGTTGGTGTATGGACATGAAACTATGGACATGAGTGTGGGGTTGATTATTGATGCCGAAAATTTTAAAGATCACGACAAGGTCATCAGGGTCATTCAAGGTCAAAGCAGGTTAAGCGTTCGTTTCTCGAAGACCGAGGGTAGCACGTTCCTGAAACCTGGTGGATGGGTGCCCATTGACCGTCCGAAGACTGAGTTTGTATTGGTTGTGGATCAAAGGTCATCAGGGTCATTCAAGGTCAAATGAGGTTAAATGGGATAAACGTTGGTGTATGGATATGAAACTTGGAGGGTGGGGTTGATGGTTGATGCCAAAAATTTCAAAGGTCGCGACAAGGTCATTAGGGGTCATTCAAGGTCAAATGGTGTAAACATTGGTGTATGGACATGAAACTTGGAGGATGGGGTTGATTGCTGATGCCAAAAATCTTAAAGGTCACGACAGGATCATCAGGAGTCACCAAAGTCAAAGGAGGTCGATTGGGGTAAACATTGGTGTATGGACATCAAACTTGGTTCGCGGGGTAGATTGTCGATACCGGAAATTTTAAAGGTCACGACTAGGTCATCAGAGGTCATTCAAGGTCAAAGGAACGGCGAAACCCGAGGGTCTTTAAGCCAGGTGATCGCGAAACCCAGGTGATCGCGAAACCCGGGGACCGCTTAGTAATGTATAATACGATATATTGTTTGAACTTGAGAGAAAAATATCAGATACTTTTTGGGTGTGTTTAGGAAATTCAGCTTATGTTTTATTTTGAAATGTACGCATTCACTTTTAAGACATTTCTGTAACCAAATAAAAGGTAAAGAAATCTATCGGGTGTCTATTCTATATGAAAGCACTACATATGACACAAAATACGGATGGCTAGAAATCTCTCGTTGCACCTTTAACTTTATCAACGAATAAGTAAATGTTCTCAGGTTGAAATCCACGATAAAAAAAAACGACAACAACAACAAATTATAATCTAATACTGAGGCTTGTAATTATTCTGGACACTGGCACAGAAAGCATATACTTCCGTAATTCAATACAATAAGAAAGTTTGCAGTATTATAGTCGATCAAAAGTTATCCAACCTGATATGTCCCCATACCATTTGCTTGGAGGTACACTGTTGCTCATAAGTTGGAATAATTTTTTTCAGTCCCAATCTTAAAACGTATTTATATTTGGACGCCTCAGTAATCATATTAGAGTAGGCGAATGATTACATAATGAGTCCCCACTACCCAGGTGAAGTGAATAAATGCATAATTTTGAATTACGTAACAATGCCATTTGTTGGGAGCTATAAAATTCCAGACGTCTGTTGTTTGTTTTTTGTGCTTCAAGCCTGTGTGTGTGCAAAGAGTCCATTTTTTCAGAGTTGGTTGTTACCTCTACAGCAAAAACTGCCACAGAGGTTCCGTAGGCTATGCCTCGTCCAACGGCATTGTTAATACGCCGAAGAGTGCTTGCACTCCGACGGGAAGGGTACAAACAAGCCAAAGGCGCTGATTACCTCAGGATATCGCAGATTACAGTCTGTAAAATCCTCAGACATCATCGAGAGGTGGGTCATTTTAGGCCACGAAAATCATCAGGACGACCACGATTGACTACAAGACGAGATGATCACCAACTGCTTATTCTGTGCCGTAGAGCCCGAAAGATACCAACGAGCCGTCTTCGTCGTTTGTGGAGAAGACACTATGGAATCAACTTTTCCCGCCAAACTGAAAATCTGAGATTGCTCCCACATTTACCGAGCAAGACGAATGACCAAATGTCCACGCCTGACCGTTCACCACAGAGTTGATCGATTCGCTGGGCTAGGGAGCACAGAAGATTACAGCTCGGACCCTGGCGAAATATTGTGTTTATGGACGAGAGCCGCTACATTCTTGACCATCAAGATGGAAGACAAAGGGTTTGTCAATTACGTGGTGAGAACGTCCGAGGTGACGGTATTCGGGAATCGACTCAAGGTGGTGGCGGCTCAGTGATGGTATGGGGCGGTATTCATTATGGAGAAAAAACGTCACTGTGGTGCCAGATGGAAGCATGAGGGCCGTCATGTACCTGGACATTCTGGAAAACCGTTGTCTGCCACATGCAAGAAGGGTTTATACAAACAATTTTCGCCTGCAAGACGACAACGTCACGCCGCACAGGGCCGCTGTAGGGAGACATTTTCTTGAGGCAGAGGGGGTGAACCAGATACCATGGCCTGTTTTTCCCCCTGATTTGAACCCTAGCGAGCATGTCTGGGATGCCTTAGGCCCAGCCATCAATGACAGGGACAATCCTCCTCAAACTCTACAGTAGGTAACTCAGGCTCTGACCAATGAGCTGGACGCTCTGCCGTTGAAATCACAAACAACCTTGTGGACAGTATGCCGCAACATCCTGACGCACTGATTCATTCCAGGGATGGTCATACTCGTTATCTGTATTACTGCCTGATGTGAAAAAATGTAACAAAATCCTTAAATCTGCTGTTCAAATACCCCCTTTTCCTTTCAGGCTAAGGATAAAGTTCGTAAAGGGTTAACTGTGAGCTAAGTTCATGGTGATATGTTCGGAAGAGACTGATCAATCAAGTGGTGAGGCGATATACACCATAGATATCATAAATAACTCACACTGTAAGAATTATTCCATAAAAAGTGGTAAAAATGTATTCCAACTTTGTGAGCAACAGTGTACAAGCTCTGAGCTATATGAGGGGTAATAATAAACTTCACAACAAATCATTGATTTTGCAAATCATCTCAGAGGGTTAAATGAGATGAGCATAATGATCACTGCCAAGTCAGTGTGGAATTAAGGAAAGGTAGGCCATCAATATTTTTCCTTGCGTTATACAGGTGCAAGTGTAGGTAGATATGTGCAGAATATGTACACAATAATTACTTTACACGTAGTTTACGTACAACACAAGTTAATTGACATTTGCCCATAAGAATCCTTATTGCAACACATTGTAAAGTTCAAGCCCTATGAATACTAGTTTCACTTATACAGGTATAGCCATGGCACCAAAAACATATAGCGATGATATCAATGATGTTATCGTTAAACTGAAACATTTATTTCATCTGATGGTGGTGAATAATTTTACATAAATATACGATATACTATATGCCTATATACAGACAGTCCCAAAAATAAACAATCAACAATTATTTTATTTTTTGGACAAAAACTTAAGTTTATCTCAACTGAACGTTAACTGATTCTTTGTTTTAGGAATGTTCCAGCTTTCATGAATGAGATTTTTAGTTGTTGTAATTTGGGGATTTGGTTCAAGAGTTATGACCAATTATCTGAGACACTTGGAAAACATATACATGTTGGTCCAGTTCCCAGCTATCCCAATGTCAACACAGATGACACTGAAAATTAACTTCAAGACATTCTTTATTATAAATTAAAATTAAAACAATTGTATAAAGTGCTGCTTCTTGTGATATAACATAATTTATAACCTTATATTGTCACAATTGCCAAAAAATACATGTAGCATTGGGAAATTCAATTCCAAACAGTTTTGTTGTCTCAGCCTTACTCGAACTTTCTGCAGAAGGCAGAAAAATAAAGCACCCTCGTTGAAAGTAACTGAGGCCTTTGAACACCAACCGCCCATCCTTTCCTTTATTGTTCTTTGTTCAAAATGGTTTCTTCATTATGTTCCTCACTGGTATCTCGGAGGCAGTGGGTAATAGGGGAAGGGTAAATTGGCACTCCACATTAAAGCGTTGTCTGCAACTTTGTCCTCCAATAGAGACTTGTGGCTGTTCCATTGGTTTCAACAGTCAAATTGCCAAAATATATATGATTTACATGAATTTCATGATTATTGTCCCTGAGAATGGGTCCCCATTTCCCCCACACATAATTTCTGGTGCTTTCACTGTTTGAAAACTAATATACTGATTAGTTCAAAATGCATGATAATACATTTACTCTGATCTGTGTAATACTTTTTTTTTGTTTGAAAAGGTTTTGATTCCACAATGATGCTACACGCATCTTTTAATACCTTTAGCTTCTTGAACCTTCAAGGGAAACTGGCCCAAGTGGTATTTTATCCTTTGTGTTCAATTGACAATATCTCCGGTTAGAGTCCATCAAATTTGATCAAATAAAAAGCGAGGATTTAGCTTAGGAACTGGTCTAACAAAGTCAAAATATCTCACAGAAACGCACAGTTTATATTTTTATAATTTTTAATTTGATTGTATATTTTTTTTTGGATAGTCTGTAAATGGATGGTTCTGTTTCATTAAATATGACGTTTTTGTGCTCAGTCCTAGTTTTTACAGGGGATGCGGAGATAAATTCTATTGTGACCGGCTTATCACATACTCTCCATTAAAACCGAAACGATTCAATAATCCATACTATTGTCGCAGCCCAAAACCATAGAGGGACGGGCATATCAGGTTGGATCGACTATAGATCAACCTTTTTTAAATCGTAGTTTACCACATTAAATTATCATGAAGAAAACGTAATGGAATCATTACAAAAGTAGCCTAAGAACAGAAACCGTACCTAATGTTATGTACAATACGTAAATCAGAAAATACTTAATAAAATGTGAAATACGTAACTGGCCACTGTGAGATTTAAAGAAGTCAGTTCTTGCATTTGAATTCACTTAAAATACTACATTCCAAAGTTTTAGAAACAATGTGGTAAACATATATTTGCAGTATATTGGTCAAAGTCACATAGAATACTGTTTGTAAGTTAAACAGGGACATCAAATATGTGTTCTTTCGAAGGGAGAAAAATTCAACCAAAATATTGTTCCATATAAATTTGGTACCAAAGGATAGCTTGGAGTTTCTTCTTTTCATTTGTATCAACATTAGTACAAGCATTCGCATTATGACGCCAACATGACGTCGTAAGTTAAGGAAAGTATGAAAACACTGTATGGTGGAAATTGATATTTTGCGACTCTACTGGCTCGAGAACACTATATCGATCTTAGAACTAGTCATTGCCCAAAACAAAAAGCCCAAAATGCATGGAAAACCCCAATATTCCTTAATTTTTTAATGAAAAATAAAAAAATGATTTTTCACATATAACAAACTACACTGTGGGACAATGGGAAATGGACCGTTTTGCTATACATCGAGCTTTGTGACGGCCATCTTGACTTAAAGTCGGAATCAGGGAGATTCGAAATCTTATTTTTTTGTTGTGAATAATGAAAAAAGAGTCGAACGAGAACTAAAAGATAAGTAACTAAAAATGCACAATTCCAATGCAGATGAATCGGATGTTTCTTTTGATTTGCGTAAAACATTTAGTGTAGTATTACGTCCATAGGATACTGTGGTATAACAAAAATCCGGGATCCGGAATTTTATAACCCAAAATGTTGTTGTGATTTCTAATGAAGGAATTCGATTTAAAGCTTAGCAATTTCACACAAGGATTTAGTATGTGGAAAGGCATTATGTACATGCAAAAAACACGAGTTTTGAAATTGTAGGGCGCCCTCTCAGGAAATCTCTTGAGCGGCCTTAATACTATGCATGTTGGTTCCATTTTGTATCAGTGGAAACAAAAGGAGCAATGCTATCTAATGGTACCAAAAGCAAGTATCTGCGGAATTCTGGTGTTATGCTAGGCATGTTGGTACTTTTCTCCCGAAAAGGGGATGGTTGCCACCCGCACCCATCACTTTGTGATTACCCTGTATCGTACCTATCCCGGCTGGTGTTCGATTTTGCTTGAAAAGGTGTTTAAAATATCAATTGATAATTACACTAAGGTTAGGGGCTACTATTCAATTTTCAATTTGTCAATAATAAAAATAGTCTTTCTTTCAGAGATAATTTGTTTTAGTTGATAAAAATCCCACATTCCGTTCCGATTATATAGCAATTATAAAGGTGTATTTCGTGAATTCAGCACCTACTGTGTTTCATGGTTTATTAGAATCCCTTAGGAAAAGCTTATTACAAATTCTAGTTTTTCCCAAATTTTGCGGTTGTGTTATTTCCCACGGTCCCCATAGGCCCTCACTCTGCTGTCATTTCTGTCTATTACGGAGAGAAAAGACAAAATTGCAAATTTATTATAAATACGTAAGATTAGGTACACAGGATTTACAATTTATTAGGCTAAACCCCGTCGATGATTAAAAAAATATCAACTGTTTTAGGTAAGTCGAGGGAGACGAGATTGTGGATCACGAAATGCCCTTTAATGGTGAAACACAAAGCCAAATAATATGCTGCGCAGGTGTTTCCTTATATCACTACAGGTAAAATACGCCATAAGTGAGTTTTAATGCATATTTTCGAATATGAATTATACTAATGTATGAGGTGTTTAAGATTATTTTTGCTTAGGGGACAAAGTGATTTTTTTTGGGGGGGAAGTACAAATTCTTTTTTGTTTGGGGGGGGCAAAGTATCAAATAGTTGGAGATTTTAACCAATTTGACCCAAATCGCTGATTTTTTTCCAAAATCTGTTAAAAAAATTAAAAAAATTAATTTTGACAAAAAATCCCTCATTTTTTCTCTCTGGCGGGGGGGGGGGGGGGGAAAATAGGGGGGGGGCAAGAAAAAAAACATTGGGGGGGGGCAAGGAAAAAAAATAAATCCCCCCACCCCCACCCCCCCCGTGGCACCGCCACTGGTAAAAGATATGGTCCGGCGGGGCCATTAGTCCTGGCTCCATAGACGACAAATGAATAAGGCGGGGCACAATGTGTGGAAGAGTTAATTGAATTGAATTGCCCTATTCTTCACCGTTGTAGGTGGACTATGACACCGGAGGGACCACATCTCTTGGCCAAACCGGTCCAAATAATATTTAAATATAAGAATGCAAATTTTAAATTCTTGTATTTTACCAATTTCTTATGTTTTATATTTTAACATATAAGGAAAAAAATTAAATAACTGTAAAAAGTATCAAATTTTTCAACAAAAAAAAATAATGTTTTGAATGTTAAAAAATATATGATCTCACGATTTCTTTGCTCAAAATAAAAATTTAAAATGCCAAAAAATATGGTTAGTAAAATGAATTTTAGAGTTTCTCAACGAAAATTGCCCATACGATGAAAAAGTGCAATTTTACCCTGGTTAACGGATGAAAGGCTATTTAGTGCCAAATTGTTACACGTAAAGGGGAAACCAAACATGTATGAACTCATTTAATACCTCGCAATAATGCCGTAATGGCAACGCTTAAAAATCCAAGAGGAGCAATTATTATGCAAATTAGGTACCTATGAATTTGAAATACATATTTTGTACAGCAAAAAATTGAAATTATGGTAGAAATCAATTACAATTTAATCATTTGGCACATGGGCAGCAGGGGATTACTCCCTTTCGTCAGATAAGAGAGATGCAGAAAGAAGGGAGGATGGCTCGATTTTGAAATCCGAATAACTAAGGATTAATCCCATTCACCGGCTCATTGTTTGGGTAACTTCAAGGGCTGCTCGATTAAACCTTTGAAGTAATCTGTTCATCCGACTCAAGCTTGGCCAGTCGGGAAAGTTTCACAACAGGAAGTAATTGACACACTGCTTCTAAAACAGTTTATTAATTATCAAGCTAAAAGTTAAGATGAAGAAGCTAAAAATTAAGATGAATAGGCGGATGAACAGTTTATCTTTTGAAGTAACAGTTGAACCATCTCCTTCTTTCTCATCTTCTCTGGTCAGATCAATCAATCATTCAATCAAGACCAATATAAGCTTTCTACCGTTGAAATATAATTTTTTTTGTGTGTAGTAATTGAAAATAGTAATCCAGAACTAAAGATAGTTACCTAAAATGCTTAATTCCAAAGTTAGAGATGAATCGGACTTTCTGTTTTCATGCAGTTAACATTTATGCACTGTATAATAGAGCCATACCCACATAGCACGCATATATTGGCCCAACAATGGTTCCCCATCGGTAATCTTGGCATCGGCCTTTATTGGTCCTTTATTGGCTCTCCAAGGGCAATAATGGTATTCCGTTGGTAATCTTGGCCATCAGCTGAATTGGCAATCATTTCCATTTATACTCCAATGGGGAATTCCATATCATGTAATGTTTTTTGATCTAAGCATAAACAAGTTGACTCAGTTTCTAGGTTTAAGCTTGGGGAATGCCCTCTCCCCTCTATCATCTATCTAACAGGTGCAGCCTTGCACAAACAACACTAGGGAATCCCCTGTTTCTCCTTTTTATCATAAACAAAGTTTTTTCCCGTGAGAAATCTTTTCTCAAATAACTTCTCAGTCTTAATAGATTCTAATTCCTACACACACTCTTTTCTATCACGTTCAGCACGAACAGTTTTTGTAATACTCAAACTTACGATCGGCCATAACTTGGACAATATATCTCCGACTATAAATTTGTAAATTGAAAGAGAATATCAACTTAACTTACTCAATTTGCGAACAAAACAATGCTACTAATTGCGACCATAAGATGACAACCTTTATCGCAATCATTTTGATGTAATGCAAAGAATAAGTGTGTGAACTAATGTGCGCAGTGGCTCCATTCGTTCGTTGGAAAAATACTGACTGAAACATCAACTTGAACGATTTTCGAGAGAGAACTTGTCATAACTTTTGCAGAGAATCTGTCTTTTTTTCAAATTTGTTGTAAACGCATTATGTTTTACATCTAAACACCTTGTTAGTATACGACGAACGTTACTGTGGTAGTTTTGTAAAACCGATAAAGCAAATTAAATGAATGTGGACGGAAAATGTTTATCACAAAATGTTTAAAATGAATGGAAATATTCTTAACAATGTTCAATGTGTTCCAACCTTTTCTCTCTTTATATTCATTGAAAGTATAAAAATGTATTTACATCACAGCAAGGCTAATTACTTTTTCCAATCCACCAATGAAGTGCAAATATTATTTCTGATACTTAAATTGGAAAATTAAATTTTGAATATAAAAACAGACAACGAAAAATTCCGGTAACATGATTTGTTTGTAATTACAGAAACGACAAAAATAACTCTTTATTTGGATAATAAAATAATTTGAAGGAATTTTGATGAATGAAATGTGCATCCAAGTGAAGAGCCAAGGTAGAGAGAAAAAAAATAATTTATTTAAAGGTACACGCAGTGATGGGCTAATCTTTTCTTACTGCGTGATATGAAACCATTGGCATGCAAAGTGAATGGCTGAAAAATCCGTGTATTAAAGGGATTTATTGGGATAATCTATCGGGCAATATATAATGGAAATATCCATAAATAAGACGTACCAGCTGGTTTTCATGGTCATTGGAGTATTCCTTACGAAACAAATCCAGATTATTCCGAACAAATGTCACCGGACTGTACAAAAACAAAATCATGGAAGCTTGCCATCTTTATTCCCGGTGCTATATTTACAACGCCACACGCAATACCGAAACAGGAAGCCAGCGAAAATATATCACGACTTCAACTAGCTACCTGTATGTACCGTTCACCCGTATTTATTACTGATTTCTTAACTACCATAATCCCACTCACCTGATGAAACAGACAATGCAGATATCATAAAAAGTCAAAGTTCAACACTTTGGCTAATAATGCACCCAAATTCCAGGGTCCCTTGCTCTGGTTTAACCTACCATCACAACTAAAAACTGCCCCTCTCTTATTTCGTCAACGAACAGTCCTTCCTAAATTCCTCTCTTTTCTTTTCGTCAAACTGGCCAACTTATTCTTTTCCTTTTATCTAACAGTCGGATTGGTGTAACATGTTCTGTTTTGTCTGTTTTTTTTTCTGTTTTGCTTTGTTCTTTTGTCAATATTTTTTGTATTGTTCATGTATTTGTCCACTTGTATATCTTGTTTGTATGATATGAATTTAAATAGTTTTTGTAATGTATTTTGAGAGGTCCACCGGCACTGCACCCTCTCGCCTTTGCGTAAACATTGTTATTTTTTCCTGTCCTAAGAGTACTCAATATATTTACCATTTTGCATTTGGTATCAAATACAATCTTGCGTCCGAAACAATGCGTAATTTTAATCGCTTGGTATAGCTTGTTTCGTAAATTGTAAAGTACTTTTTTAAAATCTTAACCGATTAATTTATAAACCAATAAATTGAATTTATTTGCTAAACCACCGTAGACATGATGTATATGTACTCCTGGCAGGTATAGTTCTGAAACAATCAATTTAAAATCAGGGTAACTTTGTGATTCTCCAACTAGCTATACCTGGTTTTATCAATTTTCTGATGGGAGATGTACAAGTACATGCTCTTTACTATTTTCTAAGGCGTCATCTAATATACCATGGTTCCTTTTGGTTAACTTCAAAGGCAGCTTCCATCGTCGAGTGGTTTCCATTTATATTGGGATTTGGAAAAGAAGGGAGTTTAGTTTCCTGCATGATGCAAGCTTCTCACCATCTTCCAATTCAACGTGTGTATAGAAAACTAAGACCTTTCAAGAGGTGAGAGTAATATGGTTAAAGGATTTCTTGAAAATTATTAAGGTCGGCGCGTTTTGTAAGATCCTTTTTCTTTCTTATTATATTTCTGGTTAAGACTATTCACCTTTTTGATACGCGTACACTCTAAATTTGCAAATTTGGTTTTTGTCTTTTAGAGGTTCAAAACATTTACTTCTATTGGTGTATCCTTTACCTATGAAGTGATTGGGCCAACAACGAAGTAACTGGTGGGTCGAAAAAATAAGACACGCCATACAACATTGCCCGCTGTGTTTCTATTATAATAATTCTGTAAATTATGTCTTTTTTATTTATGGGTTGATGGGGTGTTTCATTTTTGTTTCAAATTTTAATCTGTTATCTGTTATAACGGACATTTCGTGGCGCTGGACAATTCGTCGATGCGGGGAAACCCTCATGTGCATTTGACCTTTAAGAGCAAAAACCTTGACAGGTAGTCAAAAAAGGGAAACATGACAAAACACATATGTAACATTTTTGGGAGACACTAAAAACTGTCTAAATATATGTACATAATTATGTGCTCCAGATTCTGAAAATTTAAACTTGCCATATGATGTACTATCATTTGCCTTGAAATTCAAACTGACCCGATTGACCAAAGTGCACATGAGGTTTTAGCAATGGGGTCCACTTTTTACATATGTGGTTTTGGCTTTGATCTTGGAGTTACACCAACACACACACATTATATATATATTATAATTATATATATATTATACATATATATAATATATTCCAAAAGTTAAAAAATTATATATCTATATTATATATATTCATATATATATATATATATATTATATATAGTGAAATACTCAAAAAGTAAGTAAAATGATGAAAAAAAAATTTACAATTTTCCGATAACTGCAGTTTCGCATTTTATTAGTTAATGCTAATCAGTGCAATGAGAATTAGAATTACAAATGAAAATAAAAAACAATACAAATTGCGTATAAGGCGGCAGGGTTGCGTACAATACGCATTGCGTAAAGCGCATTAATTAACGCGTCCTATATATATATTACTTTGTAATTTATATCGTATATATATATAGGTATATTTATATATAGATATATATTATAGATTAGAGATATATAGATATTCTATATTAGATAGATTATAGATATTTGATTATATATATCATTTCAAAATTTTAGACAGGTGTACGAGCGTAATAAATTTCAAAAATATTTTAACTCACAAAAAAAAAAAATTCCAGATTAAACTTGTACATATCTGCACACGATTTCATATTCCGGACACAAAATGGAATAAGTCTGCAAAAAATCTTCAAGCTTAGGTTTTGCGCCTTATTTTTTCTTTATCCAAACCTCTGAATTTTTTTTATTATAATTTACGTATGTCCCCAAAAATTGGCGTCCGAAACGCGAGTGCAGATATCTTCCACAAACATGAAAAGCTGTTCTTAATTTCTTTATTGGAAAGTGTATTCCTTTGAACTTTATACTTTGTGACAATTAGTAAAGCGGATTTAACTTTAAGTTACACAATATTCAAAGTGGTAGTTTGTTTGTTTGTTATGCACTTTCTATAATGATGACAATCTCTTGAGTAAATTGAAATTTTTTTTTTTCCTTTAACATGAATATAATTTGTGCTATCCACTTGTGTGAGCTCGATGAAAAGTTAGGTCCTCGAAAAGCAATCTTGGAACAATTGCATGAGTAGAATCCAACCTTCCCTTGGTACAACAAAAAAGGGGATCCGCTGTCACGAGATGAGCCTCGTTTCTCATTGCCTAATGGGAGAAAGAAGGAGACGGAGTTAAAAGCTAGTAAAGGGAGTGTTTAGTATTCGAAGTGTTAGTGTGGTTGTGATTTTCCTTCAAATCGTTAAAAATAGTTCACATCATGATTACACGTTTTTTTTTTTAGATAGTCTCTAATTAATCACCCGTTTTTACTCCATTTTTGGTTACACACTGTACAAGCAATCAAATGCAAAATAGGGCAAATGGGGGCCATTCGTCGTCACGTTGTGACCTAAACAGGGAAATTATTACTTCAACCAATGCTGTTTTGTCACAACGGAACAATCTGTTATTACTTTGATATTATTATCACCCTTGAGCCAAACTAACACCGTGACCGAACTTTAATTGCCTCCCATGACCAACATGACATCTAGACAAAAACTGACCAATGTAGGGAATGTGAAACAGTATCTTGGTTGGGATCCAGGTTTGTTATCAAAGTAATAATAGATGGTACGTTGTCAAAACCGCAGTTAAAAAAGTTACCTGTTTTAGGTCCGCAAAGCGTGACACGAAAGAATTGGCCATTTACATCTTCAGGTCATTCTTCTGGTGTTATTTTTAAACAAGTAGGCGGGTATACAGCTTGTCTGGTTCAGCCTCGTACTTGAAGATCAGTGGTTGCATGATGACAAAACACCGATGTGTTTTGGATCATATAAAATATTAAATGAAACTGTAATTTTTTTAACAAGGAAAATTAATTCGTAGTTAATTTACTCATCAGTACTAGAAAATGCATTTAGCTGGAAGGTAGAATGCGGAAGTACAAATCTATTATATTATTTAAATTGATTTGCGTATTCAGAAAAAAACGAGATGATTATTATGTTTGATAAAATTCAGATTTTGTTACTTTTCAATTTTCATGCCAAAAGGAAAAAAAAAAAAGGTTTGTTTGTTTAACAACTTTAATTTGAATATTCAAACTAAGTGAAAAATTACAAAATTATTTAAAGAGACATAGAGAGTAATTGACAGACGACGATACAAACGGGAGAGAACACTGGCACACCAATTAGCTCGTCAAAATATTCCTCTTAAAAAGTAATAAGTAAAAGGACTTTTGAAGATAAAAGCTTATAGATTCCAGAGGGTTAAGACCCTCAGGAGCAAAATCGTGCACTTTGTGATAGAAAATATAGGCATTTGGTACACGCTTAGTATGGACCACAACCAATTATTCAAAACGGGACCCCAGCGGAATTTGACCTGTGGCGCCCTTGGTTGACCCATTTTCAAAAATGGCTGCCATTTACATATTCAATGTTCAATTTCGGTTAATAACATTTGATTTTTGTGTCCATCCCCATGTTTTGAATGCCAAAGATATTCCAAAAATATGGAAATATACTTTAAAATTATGGAAGGTTATGTTGGTTTCCAATATGGCCGCAAATTACACCAAAATTGACATTTCTTTATCGCCTAGTAAAAATGATAGTGGACTAGAAATATTTGTGTCTATACTTCTGTTTTTAGGATCAAGAATATGACAACCACTTTGAAATATCTGGGTCAATTTCAATATGGAGCAATTTTTAGTTAAAATTGACCATTACTGTAAAAGGGAATAGCCAGTTATAACTTTTGAGGGAGGTTCTTAAGGCCGTTTGTAGAGAATCGGCACTCTTATTTTAACAAGATTCCTGTAATTGGTAAATTAAACAAAAGATACTCCTGGAAGGCCGCTATTTTCAAAAATAAAAAGTGTGAAAAAAATAAAAAAGTGGGGGGGGGGGCATTACATCAACTAGATTCTTGAAATAAAGCAACGCTGACAAATGGGTTTGTAAAAGACAGAAAGGGAATGCTGACACCAGGACTTAGATGTTATTCGAATGTATACAATTGATTACAAAAATGGGCAAAGGCAAAGTCCCAAGGCAAGGCCAAAATCCTGACGAGAGTGTCCAGGGACTCTGTAAGAAAATTCTTGGAGGTCATCCCACATTCAGAAGGCAAAAGCCCGCCCCTTAAAACAGAGACAAAGGGCTGAATCTAGATCCCATATGGTTCCGTTCTTATTGATAAAAACTGTTTTACGTCACTTCCTGTCGGATTTGACGTGTCATCAGCCGACAGGTTCATTGAAAGGAATCATAACATCTTTCGTATCTGATGACGCCAGATGATATCTAGGCGAAGGATATCCTACAATTAGAGGTTAGTATTAATTTAAGACGTGAAATCGAACGTCAGCGTTGGTGGGGCGCAACACCGACTACACTATTCAAATTTGATAAGTGCCATTTCCATCATCGGTATTCCTGAGCGTGAGATCACCTCTTACCATATTCAATCATTGCCACTCTTTGCCACAAACATATTTTATGGACAGGCCACGGATTCTCCTCAGCCCAGCTGTTACCCGAGCGGCTCTCAGTGGACCCTCGCCTTAATCACTCAGTCAGGTCGAAGGACCGTGCTGTGAAAAATCCAAAGGTCAACTTGACCTCCCACAGAGATCATAATTCTCCCCATTCTATGTAGGTTTTATGCGAACGCCCTTCCTGCTCAGGTAGAATCAAAAACCAGGACATTGAAGGAGGTTAAGGGGTAATCGCTATTTCTTGGCGCCAATCAGTCAGCGTCACTAAGTGGTCTCAATGGTGAATCCTTTTATGTGCAATTTATTTTTTAATGTAATTTGTTTAATATACAATGTCCGTTGGGCTTTTTTCATAGAGTCTATGTCTAATAAAACCATAATGCCACTTTTTACTTTACTAATAGCTAGGTTTATTATGGACGGTACGGTTGTTGTAACCCCCCAAGTGACGCTTCTGTAGAGGTCGTATCACGTTTGTACGTGGATTTGGTTGCCGATCCATATCCATCCTCGCAGATTTTCCGACAAGTCGGTTTCTTCATATATCTAAAGTCGGATTTATTACCGTTCTCGTGTTGTAAGTCTTAGGAGATCCGCCATGGCGCACTGGAGTTACTTTGGCAGACAATGGTAAGATTATGTCGCGCTTTATTAAAAGTAATTATTAAGATAAATTACTATACTTAGGCAAACGGTTCAAATCTATATTAAAAAAAAATTCTGGGGTAAGTCGGGGGCTGGTATAACGACATAAACCTTTCATTAGTTGTCTGTCCTAATTGGTTTAGTTGCCCTTACAATATAGTATAGGACACAAAAAAATCAATTCAGTATGATTATTTTTACAAAGATTTTTTTGGTTAAATTGGCGGCCATCTTGGAATAAAATGGCGCAAAAGGAATTATTAAAAAGTAATATTATATTTGGATTCTTTAACCCTGAAAACATAGGAATATACCCAAAAATCAAAATTGATATCATTTATTTTTGCAAAGCTACAACAAAAAAGTATCAATTTAGTGGAACATTGGCGCCATGTTGGAAAACAAAATGGACTGACACGAGATCTTTAAAAAAGTAGCGTACATATTTAGATTCCCTACCCCTGAAAACAGGAATATGCACACAAAAATCAAGCTAGTGTCAGTATTATTAACCAAGCATGAGGTCATCGAAACTTACAAAAATTGAAATGGCCGGCCATTTTGACGAAAAATGACATAATGGCCGCCACAGGTGAAACCAGCTGGGTCCAGTTTTGAAAGAGTTCGTTATAGTCCATCCATTAGGTAGTGCCAAGTGTTATATTTTATCACAAAGTGCACGATTTTTCGCTTATCCTCTGGAATTATGAGGCAGTGTAAGACGTTGATGAACGTGGAAACATTGAGACAGGTGCAGGTGCAGGTGTGAGACGTGGAGAGAGACAGGCAGAAAAGGGGAAGCGAGGTCGAAGGGAGGTACGGATCTGTAGGGGTGTAAAAAAATCATTAAAGAGGGCATACCAACACGGTAATATGGGGTAGCAGGGGAAGGAGGAGGCGGCACGCCCAAGAGTTTAAAATCCAGAAAAAAAGCAGGGGGTTTAAGCAATCCATTGCGTTAAAATTAGCGGGTTTCTTGTGTCGCCTGCCTTAAGACAGGAAAAGAAACTAGGGATCACTTGTTTTCCCCCAAAACTGTAGTCTGTTGTATGTGTTTGTTGTTGATGTCGGTGTTGTGAAAAAGGGTTAAAATTTGCCGGTAATATTCCACATCCTTTGATGGATTTAAAACCAAATTGGGTCACCGGTGCAACATGACATCCCCCATGGTTGATGATGTCAAAGGTCACCTACCAAGGTCAAAGGTCATGTGAGGTCAAGTTGTAAAAGAGGCTTAAAAATGTAAAATTAACCTTATTTGAAAAGTTGAAGTTCAATTGGAATCAAGCTTGGTTTATGTATATTACATGCAATCTGTCTGTGTTATGAGGTCAAAGGTCCCATCTCAGGTAAAGTTCAGATGAGGCCTATCATTAACAAACCGCGACGGAGGCGACACAAGCGTCGAGGACCGATGTATTTTTTACCTATATGAATGAAATCGTGTATTTTTTTCGCCCCTACCCCCAGATTTTACACCATTCGCCGCGCTGGCTTTGATCAGCACGAATCTTTAACATATTCGAAAACAGGTATGTAAAATATGCGTTTCGGTGATATCGCCAACTACTCTTGACGGTCTTTTGATCTTGAACATTATGCGGGATATAATACTTGCTTTATAAATGTTAACAGTATTCAAATAAAGAAGTACGTTCAAAATATAAAAAATTATCTATGAGGCGACGAAAATAAAAAAACCGTTTTACGGGACCGACCGACCCTGATTGTTCAGTTTTGCAGAATTTTTTTTTTTTATTTTTTCCAAAATATGCAAAACAGCCTGTTTTAGCCCAAAAAAAAGTTATCAAATTTTGGGCAAGTTTTTTTAAAATTGTTTGTAAAAAATCTTCATTTTTTCTCTTGATTTTTCAGATTTGGGACTATTTTAGCCAATTTTGGGCTCCAGAAAGACAATGTAAAATCAGCTCTGTTTTTTTAGCCCAATTTAGCAATTTTGGCAACTTTTTTTTGTAAAATTGTTTGTAAAAAATTTTTCATTTTTTCCTCTTGATTTTTCAGATTTGGGGACTATTTTAGTCCAATTTTGGGCTTCCCCAAAAAAGAAAAAAAAGAAAAAAAAAAAAAAAAGGAAAAAAAAAATTCGCACGACCGACCCTACTCGAAAGTTCCGCTTTTCCCGTAAAACAGGGTTTCTTTTTTCGTCGCCTGAGCGGTTTTTTTTTTTGTCGAATTGAGATGGAGGGAAAATCTCATTGAGCGTTAATTAAATCATCCAATGAAAAAGAAAATTACTGGTAGTATTAGGCCTTATAGGAAAAATGTCTTGGCCGATCCTCGCTCGCATAGAATAAAACAAACATTTGCTCGTATCTTTTTTTATGTGGATTGTAATATACATACACGTAATCTCAATAGTTCCCATACAACAAAACACTTTGGTGCACAATCTTCCATAAATTAAAAAAAACATGTGACTATTTGTTATTATCTGTAAGGTAATAAGAGCCTACTACTATTATTACACCTCAATGAATATTCATGAACATAATCATGCCTCATTTCATTTTCTGATTCATATTAACGCGGGCTATTTCCCTAGGGAAATAGATTGAACTGTTTTCCCTACAACCTCGTCCCCAGAGTCAACCGTGAGGTGTAATAAAACAAAATTCACCCACAATGGTTTATATCGGGAAATAGGGCACACTAATTTTCCCTTGGTACTGGCTACGGGCCTATCACCATACCCCCCTCACCCTTCGGTTCGGGGTGATAGCCCGTGCCAGTAACCTCGAAAATATGGTGGGGCCCAATTTCCCTCTAACCATGTAGTATTTGTCTAAATATTTCCCTGAAAACGATATAGGCAATAGTTTTTAAGATATGACCCCAGAAGTAAAGTAACCCGCAGGACCATTTTACCAAAATCAGGATCTGGTAACCACATGGTGTCACGGAAGAACGTCAACATTTAATTGCCCAAATTTCTGCAGAACAACTTCTACTTGATCAAACTGCATTACAATCATTATTAAACTCATTTTAAGCATTAATTTATTTGGTGAAGACATACATTCCAAGACGAGTATAGATAAAATTATGGGCTAAGTTGTCATTTTAATATGCACTATTTGGGCGTTTATGTGGATATCTCATGGCACAATACTGTCACCTGTACAATTGCGCTTAATTCCACTTTTGAAAACAATAAATGAATATTAATGCATTTATTAATGTGAGATTATGCAAATTTCAAGATGTTGTATGTAGGGGCGAATCAAAATAAAATGCAAATTCCATCCTTTGAAATTCAATCTAATCTAATTTTTGCAATAACGTTTGAATTGAATCCTAACATTGATGGTCACCACTACAATTCTGTGGATTAACTTTTAAAATCCTGAAATTTAGGTGTATTATATCAAACTAAATCCAACTAACATTATTACCAACCTTTATTTTCGATTCCAACCTTATACTTAACTTCACCCTATTTAGTGGGACGGACGGAAATGATTGATGTTGGATGTTACCATAGCACAAAGGCAATCCTCATATGTTTACAAAAAGAACTGCCAACAACGAAGCACACCACTTCTTCTCAAATGCCCACATTGGTTATTGCGAAATAACACTGTAATGAAGCTTACAACTTTATTGTACCTATTGGAATATACATCCATGGTCCATGTGGCACTTTTCGAAGCTTTCACACTATTTCAAGGCGTCATTTCGTTTAGAGAAAATAAATATGACACCTACGAGCTGTTCTGATGCACTCTCGAATATGCCGGCAATAAAAATTCAGATTACTAAAAAATGGATTTTGCAATTTGTTCGCTTATTTTCAATTTCGCATTTTTTATACTTTTAGCCTTCATTTTGTTTTATTTACGCGAATCCAGCATTAGATTCAAAAGGTACTGGTTTTAATAAGGAAGTAGTCAATTGTTTTTTCTCTAAACGATTAGTGGCGTGTTGGCATTTACTTTTGTATTTATTGTTTTCCATTATGCGATATTTATAACATTACCACCTAAAATACATTCAATTTTACACCCTTTAGAGAGTGCAAAATTATTGTGGTTGACAGAATAAGTGAATTAATTTCATATGACTATCTCGTATACTGCTATTATTGTTGCATTCTTTTGTCTTGTTTTTCCCATTTCTGTTAAGGAAACATTAGTGTGTCAGAAAAAGTTTCAGTGGGTCCAGTTCGGGAAATCCCCTAATGTAGATGGCATCACATACAATTTACAAGTGGGGGATGCCGGAATAACGTGTTCTGATATGCATGAGGAACAATAATTCTAATTTGTCCATATTTATTTTAATTCGTTTAATATAATAGCTGAGAAGTTTACAGTATATTTAGGTATAAATTGTGTTTGTAAATGAAGTGCTGTGTGCTAAAATTGGTTGGATGTAGGAGTAAACTGAAGGGACCCCATAGTGACCCTTGTTTGAATGTCAAATCCAAAATTCATGGGCAATCACAAAGCGCCCTTTTTATTATAAATTTAGTACATGTGCCCCATCACAAAGCTTATTAAATATGTTAATGTAAAGTCTGAAATATAGTATTGTGCGTTGTAACGAAATTAATTTGAATGATCAAACAATATTGACTTTACAATTTGCATATGCAATGTAAATAGGTGATATTTCAAATAGACAGGAATGGCCTCCAAGATAAACTGGTTTGCTACAGAAGCTTCAAGAACAACGAATTCAAACATCTCTGGTTTTAAAAAATATATATTGGAAACGGATTGGGAAATGATTATAAATCATGACTAGGACAATGACAATTTGTCGTCATTGACATAATCAGTTTTCATCAAACCTACGGAGAACATTGATTCTGGATCGGATTATTCCATACCTCAACGTAAGTAATATAACAGTTGGTTTTCTTACGGTTGAGATTCATTTTACCATTACAATTCTTATGTAGTCCGCGTAAGAAGGGTTCAAACTCATGGAAGAATCATTACCTATCTTGTCAAACACGCAAATTAACCTAACTTTGGTGAATAGAGATCTGGATTTCAATCGTTCGCAAACCTCTCGTAGAACTATAACTTCATGAGATGACAAGTCATAGCAAGACTCACTATAAGAAAGTTTGTGCTTTTATATTAATGTCTTATTGAAAAATGGATTTTTCATTCCTAAAAACATTAATGCATTAAATTAAGTAAGGGAAAACCAATTCTTCGAAATATAGTGATTTAATCAGAACTCGTACAAACAAATTTCGCCACATTACTGGAAAAAATGCCAAACCCCTTCCGTTAAAATAATATGGACACATTGCTTTTAAGCAAATCAAAGGATGTAAAATACTTATGTTAACGGTTTGAAGTTTGTTTTTAGGGGGATATTATCCTGTGTGACCCACATATCCTATCTTATTCGTCCTTCACCGTGAGCGGTAAGTTCGCATACTGGTGGCATTTACATCGTTGCGGGTAGTGGGCATGTAATCATTTCCTTAAGTACGGTCTACATCCGATATTTTAAAGTATCGGCTTGTATAGGCTTCAGATACTGATTTTTGTACCGATATCTAATGCTGCTTTGAAAGAAGTTTAGAGAAAACCGACGTTATGCTATGCAAAAAAAACAAGCAAAATGTAAAGTCCCACACACTTTCTTTGGAGATGCCTGTTCCCTCATCACCTCTCACTACACAAAATCTAACAACAATACCTGGCGAGAGCAAGAACGGAAGTTGTGACCTGCAAGGTCACGACAAGTATTTCTATTCTTAAATTGTTCACTCGGAACTACCGTTTCGTGAAAACCTACGTTATGCTGTGCAAACAATACACACAAGCAAAATGTTCCACACGACTTTATTTTTGATATGCGACGGCATAACGGAGTCAGGACCGGCAAGGTCAAGACAAGTGTTTCTATTCTTGTATTGTTACTCGCCTAACTACAGTTGCGTTGCTCAGGGAGTACGGGAGGGAGTACAGGCTAAAGCCTGAAGTCTTGCATCATAGGGGTGATTTTCCAAAATGGTAGCTTATTCGGTGGTCATCTTGTACTTTTTCCAATATGTGCTTGTCCTTTTCCATAGGTTGAGGCCTGGACACAATATTCCAGGTGTGGCATGGCTTCATGTATGGTTTGTAGAGGATTGAGAAACTAGTTGCGATGAGAAACGATGCCTTTGTAAAACCACTTAAAGGAACACATAGGCCTGCTGCAGGTGGCAAGAAGACAAGAAGAATGAAGAAGTGTGTTATCTAATTCTTTAATCTACCGATACAAATCGTAGTTCCCTACTTTTCGTTAGGCACAGTAGCATTGCGCAAACTCCGCTTAGTAGTACATTACTGTCTTCGTCGAAATAAATATGTATTAGGCAAGGAATGGTCTTGTATTTCATTCATTGAGTTTTACTTACAACATTAGCTAATATATGGTAAAAATCAGCTTTTGGATACCTGCGATATTTTGACATTTGCTGTGAGCTGTACGTTCATAATATCCAAACAGTTTTACGATATTTTATTGCGGCTGGGGAGCCTTGAATATTTATAGTGTGCTGGGTGTTTTGGGGAGGGCGGGCTGGTGAAGTGGTCCATTTACTCACATTTCACCAATGCGGCCCGGATTCGATTCCCTGCGGAGCAGTGTGGTTTTTTGAATTTGGTGGACAATCCTATCAGTTTGTCCTCGCAGGTTTTCTCCGAGAACTTCGATTTCCTCCTGCATCTAAAATCGGACTTATTTCCATAAATCTTACCTTGTCCTTCTGGATTTACTCGTTGTGTTGTAGCAGCCTTAGCGATCCACTGCCGGCGCCCTGAGTACAAAGTAGTGTACAAAGGTCTAAACATCGTGGATTTCTGTCAAAATTGTGTAATTTGGGCAAATTTGGCCAAATGGAGGAAAGACAAAAATACGGGGAAATTGCGCCTCCCCTTGCTCCCTCTGGCGCCGCCACTGCTCTCTCATTACTTTCTCACTTGGCCAATCCTCGGCTTCATTTTCTTTTTCGCTATTTTTCTCCCTCTCTCTCCATCTCTCTGCGCTCTCTTTCCCTCTCGTCACGAACGTCCAGTTGAATACGATGTAGATTCGACATACGTCACTACAAACTTTAGATATCCCATTTCCAAGGTTGATTTATATTTTACATCAAGAATCTCCTCAGCTTGTTATTTTGTTATGTATCTTCCACCTCTTCATCATCTTTGGCTGCAAATGAGATCAACTTTTCTGGGCGCTTAATTCTCAACCCTGGCCTCAGCAGCAAAATGAATGGCTTAACAATTATGTAAATACAAACATACGTGGCAAGGTCCGCATTGAAAAGCAATCTTACTCAGTTGTTACTTCTTGCGCATAGCCGCTGCAGTATACTGGGTAGAAGTAAGATCCCGGGAACCCCCGGTACTGTAACTCTCTCCTCGCCTCGTGGCAAGTCCAGACGAATTTTAGATTCAATGTCGGCACGCATTTCGTTTGATTTTTTGTAGACACTGTAATTCTTTCCGTCATCTCTAGTTAACCGGGTTGAACTTGATTACTGTTCAGTGATTCTGCCGTGCCGCCAATCTCAACGCTTGCTTCAGCAAAAAATGAATTGCTTACAATGTAGGTAAGATACAAACAAATAAGTGTAAGGTACGCATTGAAAAGCAAAACGAACTCACAGTGCCTACTTTTTTGGGGCGCAATGTAACTGCAGTGGCTAAACACCGGTCATATGCTGCAAACAGACAACTAAGTGAATATACACTAATAGCTATGAACTGAGACTCGTTGTAGTTATCGGTAACCTTGCGGGCTTTGAATGCAAAGAAACAACACGCAAATTATGGTGATGTTGTAGATATACATAGAATTCCTAAGCCCGACTTGGCAGTATAGTGGTTTTAAGCATGGTTTCCTGGGAACAGGAAAAATCAGACGTGGTGTGGAGGGTGTAACCAAAGCAGACAATGTCGATATTAATGACCTGTGAATCAGAAAAAATATACACATTAAATATATTAACTAACCCAAGTAATAAACAACCTGTTCAAATTTGATTTTTCCTACAGGGACAAATAATTGATTTATATAGGACTTCCACCACGGCGACTGGCATAATAAGTGTGGAATATTAACTTTGCGCATTACTTTAAGGTACAAAGAGAGATTTCAAGTATCACTATGTGTCTATTTAGGATAGTTGCTCAGTAAATTTCCTACCTTACATTTGGCTACTGAAATGCTTAAGTGAAAACCCACTATGGTGCTTATGGCTAATTTTGTAATTGCCCCAAATATAATTTCAGAATTCCTCTAACAGTGATTATCAGCTTAATCCCTTTCCGCTGGAAATATTTCAATGGCTTCCATTTCTTACAAAATACCTGATATGTGAAAATCTCTATTGACCTTTAATGAAATATTATTATTGAAACACATAGGTGTGGTTCAAGACAAAATGTAAATAATGGTAAACATTATTTAAAGAAATCAGATTATTTTGTACACAAACTTATCTGATTGGGTTAAAAGGTATTGCTGGACCTTTTGCATTAACGGTGATACCATCATACCTATTTTATCTAATCGCTTCCATCCAAAAGTTCAGCGCGAAATCTATTCCTTATTATAGTCACATTGTTCGTTTATCTAACTAACGACGACATGAGCCGTATTCAGTTTCATCCTTCGCTCTCGAATAGCTGTTACACAAATAGCTCATTGTTAAATTAAGAACACAATGCTGTTAATCGAGCCGAGGAAATATTAGCATGAAGCTAGGTTTTTCTTAACACATGTTGTTCATACTTCACCTCTTGTCAATGCAACTATTTTTTAGTAATATGATGTTAGATTGGTAAAATATAGAGTTATATTAACCTTAACTGTTAATGTTGTTCGGCCCTAAATGCTGGAAAATCCAGACGCAGCCAAGGACCAATTGATCCTTGGTTCATACAAGTTACATTTATGTTTAGTATTAGTGAAATGTACATATACATTCAAAAACATTTTGTCTGTTAATAATTCGTCGGCCGGCGTCATATAGTTGACGTAATTCGACTTTTTGAACTAGAAATTTGGATATAGTTTATTTTGTACTAACTCTACATATCACACCAAATTTTAAAACCTCAAAAGTGGGCTTAATTAGTAAAATATTAATTAACTAATTATGACGTATTTACAAAACGTTAAATTGACCGCACCACATAAACGACGTATTTTCGAAAATCTATACTGCGCGGGCCCATAGCATCGTATCTATCTTCTGCATTTTGAAAGATTCGCCGCGTCACATAGTGACGTATTTTGCTACTTATTTGCAGTTCACGGTAATTGGTTATTTTGGAGTTTTCACATAGTGACGTTTTGCGCAACGCGTCACATACCGTATGTTGCGCGTCATATTTTTTGTTCTTTACAACGTTAAATTGCTAGTGTTGACGTTTTCACACAGTGACCGGATTTATTTAACATCATCTTTTTTCGGATATCTAAATAAATTGGAAGCTGATTATATCTGATTTATCTTATATGTGACCCCGTACCATTCTTGCGGAGGTGAAAAAATTCAACGAGGCGCAGGGACTTTCTGTTAATCATGTTATTGTGAGGAATGTTAAGACCTGAAATACACTATTGGTTTTGTGCGTTTTTCCATACCTGATGAAAGTTGGTATTCATGGCAGGTGAGTGAGTATATGGCCGGAGTCTCCAAGATACTCCGGTGGGGCACGTGCATTTGAATTCTTCATTTTCACTCTCCACTAGAATTGAATAAGGGTCCAAAACTCCAGTGTGACGAACAGGTTCTCAAACGCGAATCCTAACTATAATTAAATATATTTGAAATTTAACCTATTTTGGCGATTTTTCCACTAGTTTTTAATTGAAATATATCTTATGGTTTAACCCATGGGGCAAACTAAAATCGTAAAATATCAAAGCCGTTTTTTTTTTTCTCTCGAACATGTGTATTTGCCAAATACTTCAGTAAAATGGTGACGACGCGGTCGACGAATTATTCATTAATTACATTAAGCAGTGGCACGAACATGGAATGATGTCGGGTTGTCATTATTGTAATCTATTTATTAATGAAATGACCCTAAGAATATAAGCAATTATGCAAATTTTTGATACCGCTCATCACTTTTAGGAAATAATTTGCACATTTTAGCTACCTCCATTTTTCATATTTGATCCTATGGCGTTTCTTAAGCCCAGAATCGCCACTGGGCATGAAAAAACATCCTATGTGCACTTAACCTTCTTTGAAATCAAAAGCCCTATGTGAAAATTGACGCCATTTCAAACATCCTATTGCCAAATTTACTTTTCTCATCAGAAACGGGCTAATACACTAATAAAAATCATAACGCTAGAGTCAATGGTCAAAGAGTTTGATATG